>CM029548.1:1498031-1505531 GCA_017141385.1 Sogatella furcifera | reverse complement strand
TTCAATCAACGTCTACGTTATCGCTCATATAAATTACGTTTAGGCTAATGGGTAGCACTGGCGGCTCGTGCCCACGAAACAGGTGAAGTGTTGTACAGTAAAAGATACGAGCACTTCACCTGTTTTGCGGGTACGAGCCGCCAGTGATGGGTAGTACAGTAGAACGTCGATCATACGAACTAATTGGGACCGGGATCAATTCGGATGAACACAAATTCCGGTAATTGGACATAGAAGTGTATTAATTTATCAATTGTGTTAGACTAGAACTGGTCAAGGGCATAGAATTGTGTTAAACTTGGAATTAAAATTATTACATTTGAAAACAGCTTAGTGCTAGTAATGTTAAATTAATATGTAAAGCAAAACAAATACTTTACTAAACTACAGTACAGTAAGTAAAATTCGAAAAAAAGTAATTTTCAATTTATTACTACGCTTAGGACCGATTGAATTGGTTATTCGGTTAATCGGCGTTCGGATGATTGGCGTTCTACTATATTCATAATTATTGTTGTATATTGTACATTGTGCAACATAAATTCGATTCTGTACCAAGGAGATATCTAATTGACATTACCACCTAATTTTTTGGAGAAGATTAACTATTTTTGGAGATCGAATAAACATTATTATAGACCATTTATAAACCATTATTATGGACCGTTTTATGTAGTAGGCAATAGCCTTCTAGGGTTACCAACATAAACTTACACAAACACACACACCATTCCAAAACAAAAGCGAGGCTCCCAATAATAAGACGAATCGAGCTTTTTACGGTGCTTAGCCGATTCTCAGAAAGCTGTTCGATGTTTGTAAGAAAACGCAACACAGAAAACCCTCTACTCTCACTGCACGGAAGAAAAGCGCTCGAGATCTTTCGACAGTAGTTTTTCCCATCGGGGAGCGCTTTTCTCGCGTGTGGAAAGTTTTCTTTTCGAGGAAAAGGCAAGAGAATAATACTAGCGGGAAATTCAAGAACATTAGTGGAGTTTCCGTCTATATATATATATATATATATATATATAATATATATATATATATAATATATATATATATATAGATAGATAGATAGATATATATCTGGTATAGTTTATAGAGGCGAGGCCAATGATAAAGGCGGTTGGCGATTGACGGTTGTCAGTTCTCAGCTCTGTCAGGATCGTCTGGAGCTGTCCTCAAGAGCGAATCAGTGGAGCCGACACTGCTCTCGTTCTGATAAGCTCTCGCAGACAGTTCTCCGACTGTCCCGACAGAGCTGAGAATCCATAACAGTCGTTCGCCAGTCGCCTTGACTGTTGGCGCCTGCTGAGAAGACAAGCAGGGCCCTTAAGTGAATAGTCTGTCCGAGCAAAGAAGACCCTCTGGCAAGACGAGAAAATGACTGCAGCTCGGCCAATATTTGTTCAAAAATTATAAATACGGTTTCAAATTGTAGGAAACATACTGATCTAGAATTTGAGACCAAATCAATAATTTTTGAACCAATATTGTCCGAGCTGGAGTCATTCTCTCATCTTGCCGGAGGGTCTTCTTTGCTTGGACAGACTATACATAGCTGACGCGAAAATAAGACGGTTTGGTTTGTACCTTACGCGTTGTCAAAATTAGAGTTGTCATTTACCTATTACCACACTAGCCGGCAGGCTCGCTTCGCTCGCCTTCACCGCCTAGCCAGGAGGCTCCGCCCCCTGGACCCCCGGCAGTATCAGCAGTGTTAGTGAGTCAAACAGGCTCGCTTCGCTCGCCTGCATAACCTCTGGCCGTTTAAGCTGAGTCAAACAGGCTCGCTTCGCTCGCCTGCAAATTCCGTTCGGAAGGGATTCTAAATTTATTGAACACAGCATTTCTAGGCATAATCTGGAGCTGCTTACCAAATTTCAACATTTTCTAACAATTTATTCTCGAAAAATCCAAGACAAAATCCGAAAATTCCGATAAATAGTAAAACTCTAATATTGAGCGTAACTTTGGGAAGTATATCGGACATAGTTTGAAACTTGATTCAATATCTTCCAAATTAGTTCATCTAAAATCTCCTTGAACCATTGATTTTACAGTAAGGATTAGTCGCATCAAGGCGGAAGATATGCAACCCGTAATACATCTACAATTTAAAAAAACTGATAACTGGTGTAATCTTGAACGGATTTCAAAAATATTTCAACACAACATTTCTAGACCTTATCTGAACCTGCCTACCAAATATAAAAATTTTCTACCGATTGGTTCTCGAAAAAATGAAGAAAACGCCGAAAAACTATAGAAAAACTTAAATATTTCTCGTATCCTTGGAAATTTTCTAAAATCCGTTCTTAGCGCGCGTCTAAACGTCCAACTGAACATGCCTGCCAAATTTGAACGCATTCGGTTCAGTGGATTTTTAGTTCTGGTGATGATTGAATGAATGAATGAATGAATCAGTCAGTCAGTCAGTGCCATTTCGCTTTTATAGATATAGATATATATGTTTTATAGATATAGATATAGATATAGATATAGATATATATGGTTTTGGAATCATACTTGATAATATATGTTTTACATCAGTTGTTAGTAGGTTACATAACGTACAACAGGCAGACGAAACCGCTTTATTTTTTGGTATAAGCTCTATTGATTTTGAACACCCAAATGAATATTACCAATTAATTCAAAAGTAGGCATGGAACTATTCCGAAGAAAGACTTTCATTTATTGATGGAATAACCGTTAAGCAATTTCGGAATAGACCAGATTACAACTCCATCATTAAGCTATTGATAATCCACCTTTACTTTTTCTCTACCAATTTATGTAAATTGGAAGAGTTAACCTCAAAAAGTTCCAGATTGGGGTTTAATTTCCCAATAGCATATAATTTGACGACGTTTGATGAGTTCGTTTTTACTTACTTTTTACTGTAGTTAATTTCCCGTATTTCGTCAGATTGTCTTCGTTCGTTCATGATTTAATATTCAATTTTTTTTTGGCTTCCAACTCTGTTACTTGGGCTTGTATCTTTTTTCACTTGTAACTATTTTCTTTTTCCTTTTTTTCTTTTTTCTAACCTAACCTAACCTAATTTTTTTTGTAACTCTTGTGGAATCGTTAAACATTGACAGAAGCTTGATTATAAGGGATGGACATCGATACATCGATTATTGAAAAACATTGATGTTTCTAACATCACTGTTCGATGTTTTTAATTTATCGATTATTTCACCTAGACATCGGTGTCCCGAAGTTTCACCAATGAAATAGTAGTTTATGCAACGGTTGTATAATGGATGCCTTTATAGCATGAGGTGAGATGTAAGTTAGAGCCACGAGCGAAGCGAGTGCTCTAAATATCTCACGAATGCTATAAAGGCCTAATACAACCGTTGCATACACTATTTTATCTACGATCAAAAGTGTAGTTATAAGTATCAGACCAGTATCAAGCTATAGACCACCAGTATCAAGCTATCTGTAAGTGTATGCTATTATAAAAATCAACATACCGTCGTTTATTTAACTTCTTTTGTCTTCATCCTACTTGAACTGTTATGATAATCAACTTATTACTTGTTAAATATGTTAAAAATAACATATCAGTCAGAACCGCAAAACGCATTCAACAAGCAACAAAATAGTGAGTGTTGTTGTAAAAGTGAAAGTTATTAACATATTCACTAACAAAGTTATAAGTATATTTAACTGTTTAAACTTTGGAATATTCAAATTAGTTAAATATTCAAATACATAAATTGAAATATTGACGGAAAAATATTGGAGGCTACTCAATCCCAGTCGCAGTTTTGATTTTGAGGTTAGTTGAACGCTGTTTACTTTTTATCATCTGATTCCAAAACGAAACAAGGAATGTATCATAAAGTGGAATTTGGACTGTATCGTAAAGTTCCTTCTATATCGAAAAACGTTCATTACGACACAGTTTTGAGATTCCGTTTTGAAATGATAGTCATTTCGATTTCAATTGTAAAACTGAAATAGGAATTTTTCAATACACCCAGAGATAAATTATATTTTAAATATTTTTCATTATCATTCATATTATACATTCACAAAGTTCAGTCCATAAATTTTTCAGTTGAGGAGAATAATAATAAGATCCTCATAAATGTTCCTCCATTAATTAATATTAGATTGATATTTAAATAATTGAGTCAGATCAATGTATTACCACCAAATTTTCCACTTTTCGATGTTATAAAGTGGAAAAATATCGATTCTCAAAAAATTGATGTTTTGTTTTCTGATATCCATTGATTATCATCCAGAATCCAACAATTTATAACACTCACTATTATTGCTCACGGACGCTGATAATACGATTTCTAGCATAGATTCCACATAGACTAAACACATATGAGTGCTAAATTACATAAGAAAGTAAATTGTTTTTACTTTTAATTAATCTTGTGAGTATTCCTGGACCAGAAATCTGAAGTGCGTGACACATACATAACCTTTTGGAAATCATTACCATTTGAAATAGTACAGGCTAAGCCTAGTTTTTCTCTTTCACATTATAATATCTATAATTATAGATCATTGTAATAGTTTATTAATGGATAAATGATTGATTGCCCTATTCTACTACATTCCGATTAACATAAGCTATTAGCAAATACTCTGATACTCGGTATATTCTTCATCTCTTTTATATTTATATTATCTCCCTATATTCATCTTCTCCTTCTACAACCACACTTCTGTCATCACAAACATTTCCCATACGATTTAGTTCAAGCCAGAACACATGAACAAACGCGTCACTTTCTAATATGTGTTCGAAATGGTAGCCACATATTCACTCTATCTATTCACTGCCGGTGGGTAGAGCCTGGAGGGTGGAGGGTAGTTGGTAAATTTATAGAACATACACACCATCCACAGTAATACATCGTATGAATGGTATGACGTCATTCTGTTTTTTGAGGTTATGTTGTCCATATTTAAGAATTTCAAGATGGCGGCTGAACACATACCATTCATACGATGTATTACTGTGGATGGTGTGTATGTTCTATAGATTTACCAACTCCCCTCCACCCTCCAGGCCTACTGTTTCTTCTCATCCTGAATGAGTCTTCATTTCATATACGTACATTATAATACATAATCACCGAAAAATCTCTCTATCACACTATTGTTCGCTCCCTCCCACTCTCTATTCTCTCTCTCACTTACTCAATCACTCTTTCTTCCTTCCATTCTGTCTCTCAAATTCTTTCACACGCTTCTAGTCACTCTCTTTCCTTTCTTACTCTTTTACTCACTCTCTGTCTTTTCTCACTATTCTACTTGCTTTCTCTCTCCATCTCTCTTTCTATTTTCTACTCTTTTACACACTCACTCTATCTTTCTAACTCTTTTACTTGCTCTATCTCTCTTTTCTCACTCTATTTCTTCTCTAACTCTTTTTACTTGCTCTCTCTCTCTATATTCTCACTCTTTTACACACTCTCTTTTTTGTTTCTTCTTACTATTCCTCTCATTTTTCTCTTTCTCTCACTCTTCTAGTCGCTCTCTTTCTTTTCTCTCTCTCTCTTACTCTCTTCCTCTTACTCTTTTATCTCTCTCTCTCTCACACACACAGGCTCTCTCTCACTTTCTCTTCATTCTACATACGTTGTATTGCTGGCATGCTTGCCTAGTCGACTAGACAATAATTTGTGAACTGTTATAGGCTGTCCAAACAAAGAAAACATTCTGGCAAGATGGAAAAATGACTCCAGCTCGATCAATATTGGTTTAAAAATTATAAATTTCATCTCAACTTGTGTAGAGCATTCTGCTCCACAATCTAAAACCAAATTCTTAATTTTCGAATCTATATCCACCGAGCTGGAGTCATTTTACCATCTTGCCAGAATGTCTTCTTTGCTTGGATGGACTATTCCATACAGATGCACATCATGCACAATAATGGAGTCGCCTAGTCATATCAATTATTATCAATATGACGTTGAAATTTATTGTTTTGTCACTGCTGTGTGCATTCGAATTGTCGTCGCTTCTCATGTAGAAATGTTTCATTGTCGGTTTCACACATGTGTGTGTCACTGGCGGCTCGTGCACACGAATCGGGTGAAGTGCTGTACAATAAAAGATACGTGCACCTCACCTATTTCGTGGGTACGAGCCGCCAGTGGTGTGTGTTCAATATAATAGCGGCTATTTTAGAGAATGGCCCACTGAAGTATTGAAAGTTTAACACATAAAGATAAAAATGAAGAGGAAAAACTATTTTCGAAATGTAGTCGAATGTTGTATTGGCAAGAATAAATAATATAATATAATTATTTTATATCGTAATGATGTATTTCAATTCGAATGAAATTTATTTCAATTCACAATTATCAACACTTCACAAATCTCAGTACAATACATTGAAATGAATTATGTAAGACCGGTATTACACGATAATAGTGTTCTATGATCATATCTGATCATATAGAAATAGATGAAAATATCATTTTTATTTGTATTTTCATATTTTTCCATTTGATCATATTTATGATGATAGAACTATTATCGTGTAATACCGGCCTAATAAGACCTGCATGAGCATGATAGCTTATGCGCAGGAATGAGTTCGTAACTAAAATATGAGTTCAAATCATAACTAAATTCAGTTCAAATCAGTTATTGACTTCAATGATTGGTTCAATATAATGAGCCTAAAGCTTAGAGGAGCTAAGTTAATGAAATGAATGAGAGAAAATAATACAAAATCTATCAGAAAAGAAAGAAATAGCTCCAACATCCCACTAGATTATTTCAATAGCAAGCTCCATTACTTCTTCCTGAATTCTCTATGAAAGATTAATCAAGTTGGAAGCGTAAGTGAAAGTGTAAGCTGAATTGTAAATTAAAAAGACATGTTCCCACACCAGTACATCAATTGAAAAAATATTTCATGGAAAAATCTGCGTCAATACGAGTTTTTCTTGGAAGATTGTATTTTTGTAACTTAAAATCTATCTGATACTGTATCAGATCAATTTATTCAGATCTATGTGAGTTGGAATGGAATAAAATTAGTGAGTTGCATTCATACATAAGTTTAGTGTTGAGCTTATAAAAATTAGAGCTCTAAGAAAGTCCTCAATAGATTTCTAAAGATTTCATTGATCTCATTATTAGATGATGTGAGAGTGATTCGAATCTACTGATGTTATCTTAATCCTGAGACAAGAAATTGTTAAATTGTTTAAATTGTTCAATTGCTACATAGATTCATTTAAAATCGAGTTACCTGTTTCGGTACTATTATCAATCTGTGGATAACTAAAACTTGAAGTGAATGTAAAGAGCCGCCATATTTAAATACTCAGTCCAAGCATAGAAAACCCTCTGGCAAGATGGAAAAATTACTCCAGCTTGGTCAATATTTGTTCAACAGTTATAAATGGGATCTCAATAGTATATCAAATTGTTTCCTACAATTTGAGATCGAATTGATAAGTTTTCAACCAAAATTGACCGGCTTGAGTCATTTTCCCA
>CM029548.1:1460531-1493031 GCA_017141385.1 Sogatella furcifera | reverse complement strand
CTTTGGTAGACTATACAAGGGTAAGACACTATAGAGTTAAAATACTTTACGGCGATTTTGTGATAGGTAGAAGTGATACATTTGATGATTGAAATTGTTACGTATTATTGGAAAAAAAATTGCAACATGGGTTGCAAAATTTGCTGAGCTCATTTAAAAATTCCGAAAATCAAGAAAAAAAAGCTTCTAACTCTTTGAAATTTTGTGTTACATTTTAATTTTTCTCGTTAAAATAGTTGAAGTGAAAGTAGAATGGGGGTAGAAGTAGAACTAAAAGCAGGAGAAGAAGATGAATAATAATAAGAGAAGAAGAAAGAAGAAGAAGAAGAAGAAGAAGAAGAAGAAGAAGAGAAAAGAAGAAGAAGAAGAAGAAGAAGAAGAAGAAGAAGAAGAAGAAGAAGAAGAAGAAGAAGAAGAAGAAGAAGAAGAAAAGAAGAAGAAGAAGAAGAAGAAGAAGAAGAAGAAGAAGGAAGAAGAAGAAGAAGAAGAAGAAGAAGAAGAAGAAGAAGAAGAAGAAGAAGAAGAAGAAGAAGAAGAAGAAGAAGAAGAAGAAGAAGAAGAAGAAGAAGAAGAAGAGAAAGAAGAAGAAGAAGAAGAAGAAGAAGAAGAAGAAGAAGAAGAAGAAGAAGAAGAAGAAGAAGAAGAAGAAGAAGAAGAGAAGAAGAAGAAGAAGAAGAAGAAGAAGAAGAAGAAGAAGAAGAAGAAGAAGAGAAGAAGAAGAAGAAGAAGAAGGAGAAGAAGAAGAAGAAGAAGAAGAAGAAGAAGAAGAAGAGAAGAAGAAGAAGAAGAAGAAGAAGGAAGAAGAAGAAGAAGAAGAAGAAGAAGAAGAAGAAGAAGAAGAAGAAGAAGAAGAAGAAGAAGAAGAAGAAGAAGAAGAAGAAGAAGAAGAAGAAGAAGAAGAAAGAAGAAGAAGAAGAAGAAGAAGAAGAAGAAGAAAAGAAAAGAAGAAGAAAATGAAAATGTAGAAAAAAAAGAAGAAGAAAAAGAAGAAGAAGAAGAAGAAGAAGAAAATTGAAGAAGAAGAGAGAGAGAAATGTAGAATAAGAAGAGGAAGACAAAGAAAAAGTATAAGATATAGAGAGAGAGAGAGATTAGATTAGATTATTCATTCAGGTAGAATACAGCATTTACGATCTTAAATCCTAGATTCTAAAATAAACATGAATCTAATTAAAGATTGGTTAGTAAGAAATGACATATACAAGGAACTTACTAAATTACAGATATATAGGAAAATTATTACTTATATAAATGATTGTGATGTATCTACATGAAATGGCGGAGTTTGACAAAGATGTCATTCTTGGAAAGATATGAGGATATCTTTAAAGAACCGTATAGAGAGAGAGAGAGAGAGAAGAGAGAGAGTTGAGAGAGAATGAGAGAGGAATAGTTAAGAAAAGAAGAAGAAAGATTGAAAAAGTGAAGAAAAGAGGGGTTGGAGGATAGGGAAGAAAGAAGAAGAAGAATAGGAAGAAGAAGTAGGAAAAAAGAAGAAGTAGAAGAAGAAGAAGACTGGTTAAAGTATAAGCCACCGCGCCACAATTTACCAGACTTAACCTATTAACTGAATTCAGCAGTAGCTGTGTTGTGCTGCTTTTCTGGTGATGGTGGAGGGGGTGGGGCGGGGCTTGAGTTCCCAAAAGCATTTTTCTTTTTCACCTGTACGTCTTCCTCCTTTACCCCCTCCCCCTGCGAATTCGAAAAGTTTCTCTTTTCCGAGACCCGCCGCGTAATGGGTTTGGGGCGCACCCCCCCCCTTTCTACGGCTACCACTGTAGTCCGTCGTCCAAGCAGAGAAGACTCTCTGGCTAGATGGGAAAATGACTCCAGCTTGGTCAATATTTGTTCACGAATTATAAATGTGGTCTTAAAAGTAGATCAAATTGTCTCCTACAATTTGAGATCGAATTGATAAATTTTGAATCAATATTGACCGTGCTTGAGTCATTTTCCCATCTTGTCAGAGGGTCTTCTCTGCTTGGACAGACAATACCAACAAACCACCTAATAGTTGTTCAAGTTCTTTCGTCGAGACTCCTCAATCTTATTCTCAATTATTTTCTTCCCGCTTTCACTTCTTACATTACTTTCTTCTCTTCTCTTTTCTTTGTTTCATTTATCAAAGTTTGTTACAAATCGTCTGTCTGTGTTTGTTCCATTTATCGAACTTTGTTACCATCTGTTTCCATGTTTACAATTTTTTTGTGTCTTCCTTCGTCTATTTGCCACTGGCGGCTCGTGCCTACGAAACAGGTGAAGTGCTGTACAGTAAAAGATACGGGCACTTCACCTGTTTCGTGGGTACGAGCCGCCAGTGCTAATTGCTACTCTGGTTGAGTTTTGTTGTACGGTATAGCTTACAACGAAAACGTAAGGCGGTTTCGTCTGTCTCTTGTAGACTGAATATAACCGAAAAAGAAGTGAATGCAAAGAAACGCGAAACGAAAACGAACCGAACACGAACTAAACACGAACCGAACATGAACCGAACATGAACTAAACACGAACCGAACATGAACCGAACACGAACTAAACACGAACCGAACACGAACCCAACACGAACCTTACACGAACCGAACACGGCGCTCACGATACAACCACAACTGTTGCATCAACTACTTTATCTTGAGGCTACATACACATGATCTCAGATATAGTCTGTCCAAGCAAAGGAGACCCTCGGGTAAGATGAGAAAATGACTCCAGCTTGGTCAATATTTGTTCAAGAATTATAAATTTGGTCTCAAATTGTAGATCAGAATGTTTCCCACGATTGAGACCAAATCAATAATCTTAGAACCAATATTGTCCGAGCTGGAGTCATTTTTCCATCTTGCTAGAGGGTCTTCTTTGCTTGGCCAGAGTATACCATCTGTTTTTATGTTTACTATTTTGTTGTACCGTATATGATGTATATGTTGTACCGTAACTCAAATTGACTGACTGATCAACTTTTCTTTGACTAACTGATATATTACTTGTTGAACGACTAACTGACCATCTGTCTAACTGAACAACTGTTCTGTGACTCATTGATTAACTGACTTATTGACTGACGACTGACGGCTGACTTGTTGACTGACGTGACGACTGACCAACTGACTGACTATAGGAATCTCACTTCCCCACCACTCTCCGGCTTGCGTTTGAGGTGTTATAATTTACAGATAATCTATCAGGGGTATTTGAAGAAATATGAAGTTTGTACTATTTTTATTCTCCTCTCTAGGGGTTTCATATCTCCAATGTGTAGCCTAGTATAGAACTCCAGCAAACGCACAGAAAATTGTGTCTATGTATGCTGTAAGTTACTCCTATATTTATATATAATATTTACTGTAATAATGAAATATGATTCTTGTAAATTTCCTATTTACCACTTGTACTTTATGATGTGGAATAAAAGTGATTTTGAATTTGAATTTGTTGGTGTCTTTCTCCGTCTATTTGCTACTCTGGTTGAATTTGTTGTACGATAAATTGATAGCAAAAACGTAAGGCAGGTTCGTCTGTTCCTTGTTGACTGAACGTGACCATACGAAGCGAACGCAAAGCGAACATGAAATGAACCGGAACCGAATGCAAACCGAACACGGACCGAACACGGCGCTCTTAGTATAGTCTGTTCAAGCAAAGAAGACCCTCTAGCAAGATGGGAAAATGACTCAAGCTCGATCAACATTGGTTAAAAAATTATCAATTTGATCTTAATTTGAAAAATTTAATCTACTATTAAGACCAAATTTATGATTCTTGAACAAATATTGACCAAGCTGATGTCATTCTCTCATTTTGCCAGAGGGCCTTCTTTGCTTGGACAGAGTATACAACTGTTGCATGAATAGTAGTTTTTGAGATGTTTGAAGCTATATCCACATTATGTAAGATATATTATTAGATTATTTAAGTTAATCTATTAAGTTCTATTTAAGATCTATTAAGTTAATTGGATGGCTCAATGAATTTATAAGGGAAGAGCTCGAGTAAACTAGAAAGAAATAAGAAAAGATAGGTTTGCTGTCCTGCTGAGAAGTGTTGATAAAAAGACAAGAAAGACATCACCACAAGTAGGAATTGAGAGAGAAGGACAAATGATGGGAAGAGAAGCGTTTGGAAAGTGTTTCCAAGGAGCAAATTATACTTTTCCAAAACGACTTTTAGTTTTCTTCAGAGTTGTGATGTGAAGGTATGGAGAGGTTGCTGCGCCTCAAGCAATGCTGCAGATTTTCTCTCTCTTTCTTATTTTTCCTTCCTCTCTTTCTTCTTTTCCTTCCTCTTTTTTCTCTCTTCTCTCCTTTCATTTCTTTTCTTCCCATTCTTCCCTCAATCTATCTCCTTTTCTTTATTTTTCCACTTGAATCTCTTCTTCTCATTTTTAATTTTTCTTTATGCTTCATCTCCTTCTATTCCTCTCTTGAAATTCTTCTCACCCTCTCACCCCTCTCCCCCCCAATACCTCCTTTCTCTTTTTTCCCATCTTCTCCTTCTTTTTTTTCATATTTCTGTTTCTTCTCATGATTTCTTACTCCTATGCCTCTCAATATAACTGAATCCCCCTGGCGGCTCACTGTACTCTTCTACTGTACAGCACTTCACCTGTTTCGTGGACACGAGTCACCAGTGCTGAATCCCTCTCTATTCTCTACTTCTATATTTATTCCTTTTTATTCTCATTCTTCTTCGTTTTTCTCCTTCTCTTCTTCTTCTTCTTCTTCTTTTCTAAACCCATTTTTTCTAAATTTGTTCTTGTGGTTAGTAGAAGGTTGGAGCAGACTGATGAGTTGGGTGTAAGCGAGAAGGGGAGATTGCCAAAAAGTGGTCTCCGCTAAAACTTTTAAAATAGAATTGTTCTTGAATTTAATACCAGCCGAGCCAGCTAACCTGTATAGACTCTCCAAGTAAAGAAGACCCTCTGGCAAGATGAGAAAATGCTGACTCCAGCTCTGACAATATTGATTCAAGAATTATTGATTTGGTCTCAATCGTAGGAAACATTCTGATCTACAATCTGAGATGGAATCAATATTTTTTGAACCAATATTGACCGAGCTGAAGTCATTTTCTCATCTCACCAGAGGGTCTTCTTTGCTTGGTCAGACTATACCTAACCACTAGAGTTGTCTGACGACAAGATTTATTTGCCACCGGCATTGTCTTCTCCTTCTTCTTCTTCTTCTTCTCCTTCTTCTTCTCCTTCTTCTTCTTCTCCTTCTTCTTCTTCTTCTTCTTCTTCTTCTTCTTCTTCTCTTCTTCTTCTTCTTCTTCTTCTCTTCTTCTTCTTCTTCTTCTTCTTCTTCTTCTTCTTCTTCTTCTTCTTCTTCTTCTTCTTCTTCTTCTTCTTCTTCTTCTTCTTCTTCTTCTTCTTCTTCTTCTTCTTCTTCTTCTTCTTCTTCTTCTTCTTCTTCTTCTTCTTCTTCTTCTTCTTCTTCTTCTTCTTCTTCTTCTTCTTCTTCTTCTTCTTCTTCTTCTTCTTCTTCTTCTTCTTCTTCTTCTTCTTCTTCTTCTTCTTCTTCTTCTTCTTCTTCTTCTTCTTCTCCTTCTTCTTCTTCTTCTTCTTCTTCTTCTTCTTCTTCTTCTTCTTCTTCTTCTTCTTCTTCTTCACAACTATAACATTCTACAAATAAACATACCTCATACCAAAATTAATACTGTATCACTATACCAAACAATAATAATTTTTGAACTACGCCAATCAACCTCATCTATAGCCTGTTAAAGTAAAGAAGACCGTCTGGCAAGTTGAGAAAATGACTCCAGCTCGGTCAATATCGATTCAAAAACAATTTATCTAGTCTCAATCTTAGAAAGCATTCTGATCTACAATTTGAGTCCAAATCAGTGTTTTTTGAACTGATCTTGACCGACCTGGAGTCATTTTCTCATCTTGCCAGAGGGTCTTCTCTGCTTGGACAGACTATAGCCAGCTACAAGCCACCATTTTGTTGTGTACTCCTTCCATTTCACGCATACAAACCGAGGCCTGTGATTAGCTGACAGCATACCGAGCTGCGATTGGCTGCCAGCAGTCAGCTGATACTGACCACGCCTCCCAGCCAACTCACTCCACCCATTTCTATTATAGTTTGCCCAAGCAAAGAAGACATTCTGGCAAGATGGAAAAATGACTGCAGCTTGATCAATATTGGTTCAGAAATTTCACATTGGTCTCAGATCAGAATTATTCCTAAAATTTGAGTGAAAATTTATAACTCTTGGAGCAATATTTATCTAGCTGTAGTAATTTTTCTAGAATGTCTTCTTTGCTTGGACAGACCAATCCTCAAGCATTAATTTCAACGATCATTATATCCCTATCCGTTGTTATCAATTTTCATCATCCAAAATAATGTCATAGCTGGTATAGTCTGACCAAGCAAAGAAGACCCTCTGGCAAGATGGGAAAATGACTCCGGGTTGGTCAATATTTCTTCAGGAACTATAAATGTGGTCTCAATAGTAGATCAAACTGTTTCCTACAATTTGAGATCAAATTGGTAATTTTTGAAGCAATATTAACCGAGCTTGAGCCATTCTCCCATGTTGCCAGAGGGTCTTCTTAGCATGAACAGTCTATACTGGAAATTGAAACAGTTGACAAATGACTGTTATTAATGCTCAGCTCTGTCAGGACTGTGTGAAGCAGTCTCAGGGAACAAATTGGTATAGCTGGGGTCGCTGTCGTTGAAGAAACGCAGACAGGTCGCCGACAGTCGTGACAGAGCTGACAATTAATAACAGTCTTACGCTTCGGTATATAGATTTTCACCGATTCCAAAACATTTGATTCCTCTCACATCATTACATTGGTAAGATAATCTAGAATACCTCACTGGCGGCTCGTATCCACGAAACAGGTGAAGAGCCCGTATCTTTTACTGTACAGCACTTCACCTATTTCGTGGGCACGAGCCGCCAGTGGAATACCTACAAGACTGTTACGAATATAGACTCCTTAGTGGAATAAATCGTTTAATAGCCTTTGAAAGGCAATCTGTATAGGAGTTGAAACTCTCATAGAACGAATCCCAGCTTACAATCCAAAAAGAAGGGAAAAGTCATGAATTCAGAGAAATATAAGATTAAAAGAAAATAAATATACTATAGCCTACTCTCTATATTTAGGAATAAAACTTTAACGAGAAGTAAACAATTAATGTTCAACTAAGCTACCAATAGATTGAGGAATATTATTTACTAGCCGGCAGGCTCGCTTCGCTCGCCTTCTCCGCGTAGCCAGGGGGCTCCGCTTCCTGGACCCCCGACAGTTTAGGCAGAGTGTCGCTTCGCTCGCCTGAAAAACCTCTGTCAGAGTCAGGTGAGACAAACAGGCTCGCTTCGCTCGCCTGAAAATTCCGTTCAGAAGGGATTCGAAATTTATTGAGTACAACAGCATTACTACACCTAATCTGGACCTGTTTACCTAATTTCAACATTTTCTGCCAATTTGTTCTAGAAAAATCTAAGAAAAACTCCAAAAATTCAAAAAAATAGTAAAACGCTAATATTAAGCGTTACCTTGGAAAGTATATCGGACTTAGTTTGAAACTTGATTCAATATCTTCCAAATTAGTACATCTATAATCTCGCTGAACCATTCAATTGACAGTTAGGATTGGTCGTATCAAGGCGGAAGATATGCAACCCGCAACACATCCACAATTTTGAAAACATGATTACTAGCATAATCTTGAACGGATTTCAAAAATATTTCAACACAACATTTCTAGACCTTATCTGAACCTGTCCACCAAATATCAACATTTTCTACCGATTGGTTCTCGAAAAAATGAAGAAAACGCCGAAAAACTCTAGAAAAACTAAAATATTTGTCGTATCCTTGAAAAGTTTTTGAAATCCGTTCTTAGCGCGCGTCTAAACGTCCAACTTAACATGCCTGCCAAATTTGAACAGCATTCGGTTCAGTAGATTTTTAGTTCTGGTGATGAATGAATGAATCAGTGCCATTTCGCTTTTATAGATATAGATAAGCATTAAAACATTCTTCTAAGATTACAAATCTGACTTTATTGAGTTTACAAATCAGATTTCAAAGATATTTCAGTCCTTAGGATGCTAATAATATTATTATTTATTTATTTATTTATAAGATAGCATTACAATATACTGTATAGCTGACACCAAAAATTAAGGCGGCTTCGTCTGCTCCTTTTGCGCTCCAACAGCTGATGTCAATTAGAGTTGTCATATACGATATACATATGTCCAAATTGAAATCAATAGAGACAATGGACGATTCGCATCAGCTGTTAGTAGGTTACATCACATACTTGAGACAGACAATATACTGCTCACCAAGTACAGTATTCGAATAATTTTTCTATTACTTTTCGAATAATACCCCATTAGCTGTGTCCGGGACGTAACGATAATGCCAAAGCCAGCAAAGAAATCTGACATTTTGGAAAAAGCTGTTGACAATTTTGAAGTTGATGGCCGCTAAGTTGAGCCGCTCTGTACTTCCATACTGCACTGGGCTCGTCCCTGCTCATCATATCAATCGGTAACCTGAAAAAAAATGGAATCATTGATTGACCACAGCACAATCACGTGGATACGGCCACCCCTTTGTTCCGGAGGAGACGATATTAAGTTGTCGGTCCTGACTACCTAATAAAAAGTATTTGTCATTTTCATCATCATCCCTCTCATTAGCCATAAACATTACACAAGCGGACAAGCCTAAGCTCGTTTGAGCCACTGGCGGCTCGTACCCACGAAACAGGTGAAGTTCCCGTATCTTTTACCGTACAACACTTCACCTGTTTCGTGGGCACGAGCCGCTCAAACTTTGAGCTCATTTGGGCATCACCCTCGGAAAACAAACTTATTTTCTCTCCAATTAAAAAGTAATAAATGAAAAGACAAGATGTTGTCAAACCACTGATCTCGAGTTTCTAATAATTTAGTGGTTTGACAACATTTTGTCTTTTCATTTATTATGGATAACTACCACAATATCACCTTCACAACTATTCAAAGAGTCGAATAGGAATGTTGACTTTAGCTTTAAAGTGCTCATCCTACTCAAGGTGAGCCCCGTTCTCGCTCGTTCAATAGATAGTCTATCAAAAATAATCAATCAATCAATTTTTATTCGTCAAATGTACAAATACATTTTGAATATTGTCACTTCAATTAGAATTTGTTACTTTACATAGAATAATTTATCATATAGTTGTTATATTGAGTTTAGTGGAATAATAAAGGAGTGGTTTCCAAAAGCACGCTGGCGCGCAGCGTTCTATGTGTGAGCGAAATAGATGTTAATGGTAGGGTTCCTATCTAGACGGACGTGGGACACTCCAGAACTCGCCAATTAGACAAACAGAGACAAAGACAAAGAGACATTTCATGCGTTCCTAAAATCAGCTAGCCGCTAGTAGGTTGCAAGAGACAGATGGAATCGTCTAACTTTTTGGCGTTAGCTATAATCCAGCAAGTTTAACAATATACAGGGTGTTTCAGGAGGAATGTGCAATACTTCTCAGGCTGATTCCTTACATCAAGAAGACAAAAAAGTTCCATGGGACCAACCCCCAAAAACGCTTAGTTACTGAGATAATAATGGCGGAAAATTGAGATTTTTCAAGATATATTAATTTTTCTAATTTTTTAGAGGCTTTAGTGAGGTTCTAAAATAATCAATTCCTATGTAAAATTACCTAAGGAATTCAATGAAACCAGTTCCAAGTTTGTAAATTTAACGGTTATTGAAATAATTGGAAAAGTATGCTAAAAAACGCCATTTCTCAACAATAAGTGTTATAACTGGATAAGGAATCATAAAATTGTATTTCTTATTAATGGAAGTTGAAGATAGTCGGATTCTTAACAAGAAGTTAAATGGCAGCGATTATGTTAATCTTACCCAAATCTCAGAAATAGCGATCAAAAATCGCAAAATCGCTACTAAACACAAATTCATCACGTGCTATGTTTTGTCAATTTTACGATTTTTGATCCCCATTTCTGAGATTTGGGTAAGATTTACACAATCGCCGCTATTCAACTTTTTGTTAAGAATCCGACTCTCTTTAACTTCCATTAATAAAAAATACAATTTTATGATTCCTTATCCAGTTATAACCCTTATTGTTGAAAAATGGCGTTTTTAAGCATATTATTCCAAATATCTCAATAACCGTTGAAGTTACAAACTTGGAACTAGTTTCATTGAATTTCTCAGCTAATTTTACATAGGAATAGGTTATTTCAGAACCTCAGTGAAGCCTCTAATGAATAAGAAAAGATAATATATTTTGGAAAATCTCAATTTTCCGCCATTGTCATCTCGGTAACAAAGCGTTTTTGAAGGTTGGTCCCATGGAACTTTTTTGTCTACTTGGTGTAAGGAATCAGCATGAGAAGTATTGCACATTCCTCCTGAAACACCCTGTATACACACTTCACTTGTGTAGACTAAGTCTTGTCGAGCAAAGAAGACATTCATTCCTTCAAAATGGCCAGTTGAAGCAAGAGTGTAACTAAGAATGCGCAGATCTCAAAATTGTAGTTTAAAATCACTCCGCCAACATATTGCTGGTGAAATATGTGAGAGACGGTGATAAGAGTAGCACTATCTTCATTTCGACTGTTGGCAGCATTGAACAAGTGCCATTTTGAATGTATGTCTTCTTCGCTCGGTTTTTGATTATTTTGAAGAACTATCCTGGGAACGATGAAATTTCACATAGCATAGCCCAATACTCGTATTTCCATTATGCATTTGACAACAAGAAGTGGAAGGTAATGAATTTATTAATATTTTTCTATTTGCCATTATTTTATTAAACTTACGTGAATATCAGTGCAATAATCTTGTGAATTAGTGATTGTTTGTCAGGCAGCAATTGAACTGCTTCACACAATGAACGCATCACACACGATCCGCCATCCATGCCGATCCTGTAAGAAGTGAAATTTGTAATTTATTCGTTCGAGATGGAAATAGGAACTTTCTATACAAATTCTACTATTATATTATAATCTCTAAACAGGGTGTTTCTGGAGGAATGTGCAATACTTCTCAGGCTGATTCCTTACACCAAGTAGACAAAAAAGTTTCATGGGACCAACCCCCAAAAACGCTTTGTTACCGAGATAACAATGGCGGAAAATTGAGATTTTTCAAAATATATTAATTTTTCTAATTTTTTAGAGCCCATAGTGAGGTTCTAAAATGATCAATTCCTATGTAAAATTAGCTGAGGAATTCAATGAAACCAGTTCCAAGTTTGTAACTCGAACGGTTATTGAGATAATTGGAAAAATATGCTAGAAAACGCCATTTTTTCAACAATTAGGGTTATAACTGGGTAAGGAATCATAAAATTGTATTTTTTATTAATGGAATTTGAAGAGAATAGGATTCTAAAGAAAAAGTTCAACTTCCATTAATAAAAAATACAAATTTATGATTCATTATCCAGTTATAACCCTTATTGTTGAAAAATGGCGTTTTTTAAGCATATTTTTTCAATTATCTCAATAACCGTTGAAGTTACAGACTTCAAACTGGTTTCATTGAATTCCTCAGCTAATTTCATAAGCATTGATTATTTTAGAACCTCAGTAAAGCCTCTAAAAAATTAAAAAATAAATAAATATTTTTTGAAAAATCTCAATTTTCCGCCATTGTTATCAAGGTGTAAGGAATCAGCCTGAAAAGTATTGCACACTCCTCCTGAAACACCCTGTATATTTCATTCACATGATCTATTCCTCATTAGAAAGCTCACTATTCTTACCAAGATTTCAATGGGAATAAATGTAGTCTCTTCATGATTTCAAACAAAATCGTAGATTTTCAACAAATTTGATTTTCTCTAATCACTTTCAAAACTTCAACATTAAAGAAAAATGAGTACTTCAAACAGTTCGTCAAGAACAATTTATTACATTGGATTCAAATTCAACACTGGCGGCTCGTGCCCACGAAACAGGTGAAGTGCTGTACAGTAAAAGATACGGGCACTTCACCTATTTCGTGGGCACGAGCCGCCAGTGAAATTCAATGTCGTATTCCATTACAGGGAAAGCAAACACTTACACTCAGTTACAATAATTGATCTACTCAAATCAAAATTAAATTGGTTGTGCAAAAGATGTGGATGAGCGGACTACTATTATATGGAGTCTTTTTCCAATTGCTTGGCCATCATCAATAGGAAGATAGAAGCTTTCAATTTGATGAATTTATTGGCTGGAGAAAGAAGTAAGAAGAATTACTTGTAAGGAAGGTATGTAAAGAAGGTCGGAAACAGAAGAGGAGTAAGAGGTGGGGGAGGAGATGGTTGAGTAGGAGGAGGTGGAGGAGTAGGAGGAGGTGGAGGAGTAGGAGGAGGTGGAGGAGTAGGAGGAGGTGGAGGAGTGGGAGGAGGTGGAGGAGAAGGAGGAGGTGGAGGAGTAGGAGGAGGTGGAAGAGTAAGAGGAGGTGGGGGAGTAGGATGAGGTGGAGGAGTAGGGGGAGGTGAAGGAGAAGGACGAGGTGGAGGAGGAGGAGGATGTGGAGGAGTAGGAGGATGGGGAGGTGGAAGAGGAGGAGGAGGAGGTGGAGGAGGAGAAATAAACGGGACAGGCGTTTCCAATAAACGAATGAAGTTTGCAATTTTTCAAGCCACTGAAGATTTGTTATACGCAAATCCACTTAGCCACGCTTCAACTATTTGCACTTGACGAGATAGAAGCAGACCAGAGACTCAAGTTCCGATTTTGCATGGAAAGAAAAGTGGTTAGAAGAAGAAGAATGGGAGGAGGAAGAAGGAGAATGAGAAGAAGAGTGGAAGGAAGGAAGTGAGGTTGAAAAAGTGGTTTGCAAAGCGTGTAAGAGCCTACTGGCCCTATTCTATTGAACCTGAAAAGGAGGCGGTGTAAGTGATTGTGCAGCTGGTTTTCAATGCAGAATAGTCTGTCCAAGCAAAGAAGACATTCTGGCAAGATGGGAAAATAACTCCAGATTGTTCAATATTTGTTCAAGAATTATAAATTTGGTCTCAAATTGTGGATAAAAATGTATCCTACAATTTGAGATCAAATTTATAATCTGTTAATCAATATTGACCGAGCTGGAGGCATTCTCCCATCTTGCCAGAATGTCTTCTTTTCGTGGACAGTTAGACTCTAGCTGTAGAAGAAGATTGATAATGTTTATCATAATAGTGTCATGCCTGTCGAGTTTTGGCTTGGACGGTGATAGATTTATCAACAAAATTATGTGTGATTGAAAAGTTATTAGTGGAACGCATGAAAGTAGTCCAATTGAAACTGGACCAGCAGATTTCCTTCGATAATTGAGCGCATAGAAGTAGTCCAATTGAAACTGGACCAGTAGATTTCCTTCTATAGTAGAGTGCATGAAATTAGTTAAATTGAAACTGGATCAGTAGATTCCCATCTGCAGTAGAACGTATGATAGTAGTCCAATCGAAACTAGAACAGAATATTCTCTTCTTTCCCTCACCCGCCAATAAACATTGGCAATTCGTCGGGTGTATTTTGAAAAATTATCAATTGATTCTGATTTATTAGCTGATATGACAACGCATCAAGTCTAGTCATCAGACTACTTTCATATATTCTAGTAGCCTATATATAGTACTAGCCGGTAGGCTCGCTTCGCTCGCCTGCAAATTCCGTTCAGAAGGGATTCGAAATTTATTGAGCACAGCATTTCTACACCTAAACCTCTGTCAGTGTCAGCTGATACAAACAGGCTCGCTTCGCTCGCCTGCAAATTCCGTTCAGAAGGGATTCGAAATTTATTGAGCACCTTTCTACATCTAATCTGGACCTGTTTACCCAATTTCAACATTTTCTGCCAATTTGTTCTAGAAAAATCTAAGAAAAACTCCGAAAATTCAAAAAAATAGTAAAACGCTAATATTGAGCGTAACCTTGGGAAGTAGTATATCGGATATAGTTTGAAAATTGATTCAATATCTTCCAAATTAGTTCATCTATAAACTCGCTGAACCATTGAATTTACAGTTAGGATTGGTCGTATCAAGGCGGAAGATATGCAACCCGCAATACATCTAAAATTTTGAAAACCTGATTACTGGCGTAATCTTGAACGGATTTCAGAAAAATTCTAACAGAACATTTCTATACCTAATCTGGACCTGTTTACCAAATTTCAACATTTTCTGCCAATTGGTTCTCGAAAAATCTAAGAAAAACACCAAAAATAGTAAAAAGCTGATATTGAGCGCAACCTTAGGAAGTGTATTGGACATTGTTTGAAACTTGATTCAATATCTTCCCAATTAGTTCATCTATAATCTCGCTGAACCATTCAATTTACAGTTAGGATTGGACGAATCAAGGCGGAAGATATGCAACCCACAATACATATACAATTTTGAAAACCTGGTTACTGGCGTAATCTTGAACGGATTGCAAAAATATTTCAACACAACGTTTCTAGACCTTATCTGAACCTGCCTACCAAATATCAACATTTTCCACCGATTGGTTCTCAAAAAATGAAGAAAACGCAGAAAAACTATAGAAAAACTCAAATATTTGGCGTATCCTAGGAACGTTGATTGTTTTAATCCTACGCAAATCTCAGAAATAGCGATCAAAAATCGCAAAATCGCTTCTAAATACAAATTTATCACTTGTGCTATGTTTTGTCGAATTAAAGCCTCTAAAAAATTAAAAAAATAAATATTTCTTGAAATATCTCAAGTTCCCGCATTGTTAGCTCGGTAACAAAGCGTTTTTGGAGGTTGGTCCCATGGAACTTTTTTGTCTACTTGGTGTAAGGATCAGCCTGAGAGGTAATGCACATTCCTCCTGAAACACTCTGTATAATTTATAATTCGTTCTATGGCTCTGTGAATAAAAATTTTCAATTTTGCAAATAATAATTTAGTCAAGTACCCAGCATGAATTAGTGAACATCTAGAAATTTATCAACTACACATGAAGCTGAAGCAGGAAAATTGGGCGATCTCGTCTGCTTCTTGTGCGCTCCAACAGCTGATGTTGTCAATTAGAGTTGTCATCTAGCTAGGCCCAGGTGATGATTTCAGAGTAGAAGAGACAATAGATACTTTTCACGTACAAGAGACAGATGAAACCGTCTAGCTTCCTAGCTTCTGATTATACTCAACGTCTTAAATAATTTCAAAAATTGCATAAAAAGTTTCATTTCAATGGAAATTACATGCAGCTGTATAATTTAATACTTGACCTGGAATTCATCAACAACCCCCAACAAAAACCCCCGAGAATGTCAAGATTTCATAAAAATCTTCAATATCCACCTCTGGTACAGTGTATATTTATGGTTGTAACAATAATTCCAATAATCTTCCAAGGGAATGATATAATTATATTACCTATCCAAAATGGTTTCAGCCTTCTGATAGATCAGCGCTCTCTCTGCTCTAGCAGACCTGTACCTATGTTGCACATTCTGATAGTAATGGTGTATTGGTGCTTGCACGGTGGGCGGTATGTTGACTGCACCATTTGGCAACATTGCAGCACCACTTGGCAACGTTGCTGCACCATTTGGCAACGTGGCTTCACCACTTGGCAACGTTGCTGCACCATTTGGCAACATTGCAGCACCACTTGGCAACATTGCAGCACCATTTGGCAACGTTGATGCACCACTTGGCAACGTTGCTGCACCATTTGACCATGTCGCTGCACCACTTGGCAACATCGCAGCACCACTTGGCAACGTTGGTGCACCACTTGGCAACGTTGCTGCACCACTTGGCAACGTTGCTGCACCACTTGGCAACGTGGCTGCACCATTTGGCAACACTGTAAACGGCAGTTGAGATACATTGCTTGGCAGATCGTAGTTGACTGCCACAGCCACTGCCTCAGAAAATATATCAATGTCACCGTAAGTCATTGCTTTGAGGGTCATGCAGAATGCAAACTGAAAAACAGGAAATTAACTAATGAAACAACACAAATTATTGAATGAAACATCTAAATTTTTTCAATTCTACTCCCTTTATTTTTGTACAGTACCAAGAGATCGTTGTTACATGCCGAAACTAAAGAGTGTTGAACTAAATACACTGGCGGCTCGTGCCCACAAAACAGGTGAAGTGCCGTACAGTAAAAGATACGGGCACTTCACCTGTTTCGTGGGCACGAGCCGCCAGTAAATATTGATGAAAATGTTTTATCATACATCTGTAGGCTATCTGTATTAAATACACGAATGTGAATGCTGGCTGAAGTTTTTCAAAATTTAGATCCTGATTAGATGAATAGAACTCATCTCAAATATTGGAAACAGCCTATATTGAAATAATTCAAATCTCAGTCCATATTCAAAAACTAATTTTTTTGACATGATCAGTTATAAGTAATTAAGATCAAGTGACAGTGAAAATGTAATACATTATTATTTTCGGAACACGCTGTATGCTAATAATCGTGGACGAAACAGTGTATACAATGATCGTATTCAGCCTTCAAAACACTTGATACAGATATTGATATCTAATTGAAAAATAAATAAAAATCAAAACAACTTTATAAAATTATTGAAACACAGACTTGTTTCGGCACATTAGGCACATTTTTCAATTATTTTAAACAGCCCTAAGTTTTAAAGTTCATTGATATCTTATGATAAGATATCATTATCTGAAGTCGTTTCCCGTCTTGCCGGGGTGTCTTCTTTGCTTGGACAGACTGCATAGTAGAGTGAATATTAAGAGACTTGGTAGGCCCTTCATGGGCTGTTGAGCCATTGACAAACAAACAAAGATATATGATAATATCTAACCTACATCCCACTCGTGATTTGAATGCTCTCTTAAACCAACTGAGAAACTTTGTCTACCAATATTGTTCATTGCAATTTCCAGATAGTCCTTACTACATTTATCACATTTAAAACATTTATCTAGTCTCTGCAGTCCTTACTATTCATACCTACTCTAGAACATGGTACGCCATAGTGGAGTAGGTCAATTTCCACACAGAAAACACTAAAACACGTAAAGACACATTATAAAATGTTTCTGAAGCTATAACTATTGTCGTAAATATAATATTCTAGTTATAGTTATATATATATATATATATATATATATATATATATATATATATATATATATATATATATATATATTTATTTATTATATTAATAATATCATATATATAATATTCTAGTTATTCTAGTTAATATTGTATTGTTAGTCTATGCTATTGTATATACTGTAATTGTAGAGTTTCTAATATTCTGTAATTGATGTAGTAGTTTTAGTTTTTTTTGGAAATAAACTTTTATTTTTTATTTATTTTATATATTTATAGATACGGAAGAAGTGAATGAAATATTCCATAACAATGTGTGTTTTTGAAGTAATATATCAGTTCTCACTCACCGTGAATGTACTGCCCTCAGGGAATGTAACATAGCGCTTTTTTCTAACAGAACACTCACTGATCGCCAAATTTGATAGGAAAACTGTAAGAAAACTAAAACACAACAACACACTGAGATTACTGTGCATCATACTGATTCGACGGACTGACAACTGCTCAGTTTCTTTACAGAAATTTGAGAAGAAAACTTGAGAGACTGAGTTGAAATTCATTAGAAGACCGTTGGAAAAAATTAACACCAATTACGATACTACTCTGTTAATGAGTAATGAGAAGCTGTAAATTGAACTTTTTTGTATAGTTAACAATTCTTGAACTCCTCCTTACTTGACATTTCTGAAACTTCTCGTTTATCACAGTTCTTTGAATATTAAGGCGGTTTCGTTTGCTCCTTGTACGCTTCAACAGCTGATGTTGTGAGAGCTGTTATTCAGCTTTGCAAGAAATTGCTTTTTAATATTGAAAGAGACAATAGATGCTCTACATCAGTTGTTAGTAGGTTAAAATACATATAAGAGACAGACGAAGCCGCCCAGCGTTTTGGCGTCAATCATATCACGTTGGGTGTGTCCTTGAATGGATCATCTTGAAATGGATTTGAACTGCGAGCAGAATATATTATTATTCTAATACAGAGTGTTTCAGGAGGAATGTGCTATACTTCTCAGGCTGATTCCTAACACCAAGTAGACAAAAAAGTTCCATGGGACCAATCCCCAAAAACGAGATAACAATGGCGGAAAATTGAGATCTTTTAAAATATATTAATTTTTCTAATTTTTTTGAGGTTGTAGTGAGGTTCTAAAATAATCAATTCCTATGTAAAATTAGCTGAGAAATTCAATGAAACCAGTTCCAAGTCTGTAACTTCAACGGTTATTGAGATAATTGGAAAAATATGCTAAAAATGCCATTTTTCAACAATAAGCGTTATAACTGGATAAGGAATCATAAAATTGTATTTTTTATTGATGGAAGTTGAAGGGAGTTGGATTCTAAAGAAAAAGTTGAATGGCGGCGATTATGTAAATCTTACCCAAATCTCAGAAATAGCGATCAAAAATCGCAAAATTCGACAAAACATAGCACAAGTGATAAATTTGTGTTTAGTAGCTATAATGCGATTTTTGATCGCTATTTCTGAGATTTGGGTAAGAATTACACAATCGCCGCCACCCAACTTTTTCTCTAGATTCAGGTTCTCTTCAACTTCCATTAATAAAAAATACAAATTTATGATCCCTTATCCAGTTATAACCCTTATTGTTAAAAAGTGGCGTTTTTCAAGCATATTTTTCCAATTATCTCAATAACCGTTAAAGTTACTGACTTCAGACTTGTTTCATTGGATTCCTCAGCTAATTTTACATAGGAATTGACTGTTTTAGAACCTAAGTGAAGCTTCTAAAAATTTATAAAAATTAATTTTGTTTGAAAAATATCAATTTTCCGCCATTTTTATCTCGGTAACAAAGCGTTTTTGGGGGTTGGTCCCATGGAACTTTTTTGTCTACTTGGTGTAAGGAATCAGCCTGAGAAGTATTGCACATTCCTCCTGAAACACTCTGTATTTATCATTCCATTTCATTGATATTTTTGGAGTAAGTTACATCAAGTAGGCCTTAAAAGAGACAGACGAAACTACTCAACTCTCAACTTATAAAATTCATAGTATTATTATCATTCAGCAACTGAAATCAATATTATGAAACTTTCATAGGCTATCATTATCATTCACCAACTAAAATAAGTGTTACTGTACATATATATATATATATATATATATATATATATATATATATATATATATATATATAATGAAATTTTTCATATTTTTTGTTACAGGTAAATGATTCAGCAGAAGTGGAATATTCATTCAAATCAAAATCTTGTCCGGTAAAGTACAGTTGATTTCCTTTTATCTATATCTATAAAAGCGAAATGGCACTGACTGACTGACTGATTCATTCATTTATCACTAGAACTAAAAATCCGCTGAACCGAATGCGTTCAAATTTGGCAGGCATGTTCAGTTGGACGTTTAGACGCGCGCTAAGAACGGATTTTAGGAACTTTTCAAGGATACGCCAGATATTTAAGTTTTTCGGCGTTTTCTCAATTTTTTCGAGAACCAATCGGTAGAAAATGTTGATATTTGGTAGGTAGGTTCAGATAAGGTCTGGAAATGTTGTGTTAAGATATTTTTGAATTCCGGGGGTCCAGGGGGCGGAGAAGGCGAGCGAAGCGAGCCTGCCGGCTAGTATTATCATATTTCATTCACCATGTAAACATCATCATTCACTCACTCATCATCACCTTTGCTTAAAATACTTGCTATCAAGTCGCAATTTTAACAATAAATAAATAATAATAAATCTACTTGTAGCTACTCAAAACCTTATGTTGAACTATTTGTAAAAATTATCTTTAAAACTAATATAGCCCACAAAATTGTGGACAAATTACTTCAAACTAAATTTCGTTTCTTCATTTGACCAGTGAGTGACTCTCTCTCACACAATTTATAGGTGATACCAAAAAGTTGGGCGACTTCGTCTGTCTCTTGTACGTGATGTAACCTACTAACAGCTGATCTAACTTCTAATCATTAACTCCAACCAACATCAGTGCTGTTTGTTTGTAATAGAAGCAGACGAAGCCGCCTAACTTTTAACTTCCAACTTTTCAGAGTCAGCTACTAGTATAGGCTTTTATACATGAATGAATATCTTAACATGAACGTACTAAAAATAAACTCTACCTCATCCATAATTTCCATCGTCATTATCATTTTCATCATTGAATGACAATGATAGTTGGTGACATCAACAGATGTTCCAAGTGCTCTTTCCATGTCTATGTCAGACAATAAGGAGAGACATGGGGACATTAATCACTGTGAAATGTCATCTAGTACTAGACAGAATATACTCAGCTGATCCTCATCCCATCAAATCCTATTGTAATTACAGCGTACATCCTATAGTCTGTCCAAGCAAAGAAGACCCTCTGGCAAGATGGGAGAATGACTCCAGCTCGGTCAAGTATTGGTTCAAAAATTATTGATTTGGTCTCAATCGTAGGAAATAGTCGGATCTACAATTTGAGACCAAATCAATATTTTTTGAACCAATATTGACCGAGGTGGAGTCATTTTTCATCTTGCCAGAGGGTCTTCTTTGCTTGGACGGACTATAGCTTCCATTTCACAGATCCCAGAGACTATAGTATAGTTGCTAAATTGTCATTAGCTCTAAACATATTGTAAATTATACTTATGTATAATTATCACTCAATATGTCGTATTTTTTCTAGATTTCTCCTTCTTGTTCAGGGTTACTATCAATTTATATAAAAATGAAAATCACTGTAACCTTCTGGTATTTTTCTTAAAACTCTTCTACAACGTTTGTATTTGAACACGAGATTATGAAATTCACACTATACTATAGTCTGTCCAAGCAAAGAAGACCCTCTGGCAAGATGGGAGAATGACTCAGACTCGGTCAATATTGGTTCAAAAATTATTGATTTGGTCTCAATCGTAGGAAATAGTCGGATCTACAATTTGAGACCAAATCAGTATTTTTTGAACCAATATTGACCAAGCTGGAGTCATCTTTCCATCTTGCCAGAGGGTCTTCTTTGCTAGGACAGACTTTATCTGTGATGTTTACATTGAAAAACAGTTTGCCTGATACTCGAGCTCAAATCAAATTATACAGTATAAGTATGATAATCCTTGAACAATATTAACAAGTTTGATTTGATCTGCTCATCATACTATTATAATGACTTCTCCATCCCTATATTGAAAATAATGGCCACTGCATTTTCTGATAATATAAGGTATTGTCTGTACAAGCAAAGAAGACCCTCTGACAAGATGAGAAAATGACTCCAGTTTGATCAATATTAGTTCAATAATTATAAATGTGATAAATTGATTTGGTCTTAATCGTAGGAAACATTCTGATCTACAATTTGAGACCAAATCAATATTTTTTGAACCAATATTGACCAAGCTGGAGTCATTTTTTCATCTTGCCGGAGGGTCTTCTTTGCTTGGACAGACTTTACATTACTGATTATTGTATGATTTGGGAATGGAGTGGCTTACACACTTTTCCACACTTGAATCGATTTTACAATAAGAAGTAATCCATTATATTCAATATGGTTATGATAAATTTTATTTATAGTATTCAACTATTTATAGTCTTTGAATTATATTTGAAACACGTATTCTATAACCTGATCCCCTATAATACAACCGTATAACATTTCCTACATGATATTGGAGTTGCAATCAATTGAAGCATAGCCTACAACGTTCTGCTTTCATGAGGATTTTCTGCTCAAAACGTGCTGAATATTAAAGCAATTAGCGAACGATTCAGAACTTGAAGATGAGTTGTTGCCAGTCCGATTATTATTTTCAATCCGTCCTGGATTTCAGTTAGCACTTGAGCCCCGGCCTGCTTAAAATTCACTGGAAACGGGTTGTGTGGTGATGGTTGAAACGGAACGAAACTGGTCTCGAAATCATTTCAACCAGTTAACTAGTTATTTCAACTGGTAAATTATTTGAAACACAGACATAGCTCAACGACATCACCAAAAGGAAGAGTGAAAAATGTAAACTATACCATACAAATTTCATCCCAGTTCTATTAGAATCCTTTCAACTCACGTGTTATGGAATAATTTTGGTAACTAAAAGCTTGAGAAATAACTAAAGTAACCGAAGATAATTCATAGTTCAGTTTGAACGACCAGATTCATTTCACTCAGTTCAACGCTCTACCAATCAAGTTTCATCACAGATTTGTAAGTAACTTGTTCTAGCCACTGGCGGCTCGTGCCCACGAAACAGATGAAGTGCTGTACAGTAAAAGATACGGGCACTTCACCTCTTTCATCGGTACGAGCCACCAGTGGTTCCAGCATCATCTTATTCCATAGTTTTCTAATTCTTTCGTGAAATTTATTTAATTCAATTGGTATGTTATTGTAACTATTCTTCCGTTAATAGATCTTCCGTTAATATGTTTGCTGATTGAATCGCCATTTTGTAACATAGTATGTTGTGTTACGAAAATACCGGGGTCATATTATGAACCCCGTTGATTGGAGAGGGGCTCGTCTAGGCCAATGGCAGTCGTGTACTGTGATTGGTTCAAGCAACTACCAATAGCGATGATTCACTGCAGTATCAATACTGCTTCTCTTCACTTTAACTTTTAGTTCACCAGATATTTATTTAATTATTAAGACAGAGACAACACAAACAATCATAATAATGATAAAGAGAAAACAGACACATGCCCTTCACTATCTCGATCCCAATTTTGATGAAAAGTTCAGTCCAGAGAAGGTTATGTTTCTTGAAATCTTCTAAACACAGATATTTTGATGCTAAAATATACCAGAGATATTGATAATAATGTAGCAACCAATCTTGATTTTTGATAGATTTGTAAATTGACAACATCCTGTCTTTTCATTCATTCATTTGACAGGGATTAATACATTTAACTTTTAACAATTTGATAAATCTGAAATTTATTAAGAGATTGATCAACTGAAATTGATTAATCTGTTAACTGATGGCTAAATAACGAACAGTTAAAGTTTAATCGTTGGTGGGGAACTGTTATTGCTGAATATGCGTTGATTCAATTACTGGATTAACAGAGTCAGCATGAGAGCTGAAAACGGTTATTAAACGGTTAACGGTTATTAGTTGGTTCTGGCTTATCCTAAGCAATCACATCCAGTTATTACAATTAACGGGCTTAAAATAATCAGTTAAACCTATCAGAGTTGTATGTGATGCCTAGAACAATACTATCCTTCGCAAAAACAGCCTACAACTTTTTGATAGCGATTTTGAATCTTTTTAAAGTTTATAAACGCAGGATCAGTTTGGGTTGTTCGTTTAAAATCACGACATGATGCGTCATGTTACAATCATGTTACATCATGGTACATATGGCGTCATGTTACATAAATCATGGTACAATTCAGTCATCCCAGATTCTGGCATGTCATTGATTAACATCTCAACATCATAGAAAATTGAAATACATGGATAATATAACTCGAATTATTTGCAATATAAAAATAATATACAATGTATGATAGAATCGTATTGTATTTTCATAAACAGGCTGTATAATATACAATATACTGTCAATATATATACTGTCCAATATAATATACTGTCTCATATACAATAATATACAAATACTGTCATATTGAATATAATATAGTCTATTATACAATAATACAAATAATAGCATCCTCAAATAATAAAAAATCATAGCCTACGCCGAATTTATCAGTATTGGTTCTAAAGTTGAAATTGGAAAAATAAAAGTTCATAAGAGTATTAGTCCACAATTAGTAAAATTGAAAGTAAAGGTAGTTAAATAGAGAACTGATTGAATATTGAAAGCACCTTTTAATATTGAAAGCAATATTAATAAGAATATTGAAAGCACCAAAGGAGGATTTATTCTCTGCAAAACATCAAATGTCGCTACACGAAATGGCGAATACGGCCGCCATCTTGTCAGACTAGCCAATCAGAGAACAGCTAGTTGAGTAGACACGCCCCCAAAGTTATCGCGCAATTTGATTGGTTGAATCAACCAGTGGCTGGGCTAAGATAAAACTTTATATTTTCTCTATCCTTGAGATGAATAGAAACCTATGCTTCAAGTGGATACCTTTGGGTAGAACAAAATTTTATGCATAACCTGAGAATTAAAATGAAACAAAATAACAAAAAAATAAAATAAAAAATAATAACCTTAGAATTAAATCTTGACAATTTTATGTGACTAAATTAGGAAAGGAGAAGTTTTTGGCAATAGCTTTTCTTTTCTTTCCTCATCTTGTGTATTTGTATATAAATGAAATAAATAAAGTATCAGATGTTATGGATCCGATAAATCAATGAAACTATTGTCCATTGAATCGACAAGAACAAATAATTTAATATTGTCAGCTCTCATAGATAACACACAAAACTTGAAAATTAAAAATTAAAACTTAAATTTCAAAGCACTTGAAAATTAAGAATGAAAACTTAAATTTCAAAGCTTGTTGTTCAATTCGAGGTGATATCGTAGACATACTATTTAGTCCATGAATAGTTAGTCTATGGTGATATCATTAAATGGGATTTTATGAAGCGTTTTGATCGTATGTAAGCATTCATAGAAACATGTATTCATGGATAATCGAATAAACCATTCCGTCTTCTTATCCCAGAAGTCATTCCATTAGAGACAAACAGATGCAATTTAGATACAGAGAACCCCTAGATTTTTCCTTCACGGAGAGTGATTGAGATGGATCAATCTAGATTGTTTGGCAAGATATCATTGACTTGTCCATTAACTCATTTATTTTTCCATTAACTTATGTCCGTACTATTACAAGATAACCTATATATCAGTCATATATATCTATAAAACATTCACTATGTATAGCAGCTGATGCCATGAAGTTAGCGAATGACTGTTATCAATTCTCAGCTCTGTAAGGACAGTCTGAAGCTGTCTTCGAGAGCGATTCGGTTTAGCTGGGGACGTTCGTGTCCCAATGTACTCTCACAGACAGCTCGCCCACTGTCCTGAGAGAGCTGAGAATTGATAACAGTCGTTTGCCAATCGCTCAACTTTATGGCGTTAGCTACTACATCGTTGAAACATTTATACAAATGGCTATATAGATATAGTCTGTACAAGCAAAGAAGACCCTCTGGCTAGATGAGAAAATGACTCCAGCTCGATCAATACTGGTTCAAAAATTATTGATTTCTGATCAATCGTAGGAAACATACTGATCTACAATTTGAGACAAAATCAATATTTTTGGAACCAATATTGACCGAGATTGGGTCGTTTTCTCATCTCGCCAGAGGGTCTTCTTTGCTTGAACAGACTATATACTAACCAACGTCGTGGCGTTAGTTACATCGTTGAAACATGTATAAATAGATATAGTTAGATAATGCATCTAAAATGTAGTACCGTATATAAATAGATATAGATGGCATATCAGCAGTCACCCTCACTTCATTGATACCCTGATAGGGTAGCTGACAATAAATCTCCGAGGGTGGAGGGGCAAATCGAAGTGGGGGAACCTGGTGGTGGAGGGGAGGGGGATAAATTGACAGCGAAAGAAACAATCTGTTTGCACTCTGGTTGCTGAGAAAAATGTCTTCGCAGATGTCAAGTCGGTCGATGTGTGTCATTAGTCTTGGTGGGTATAGTCTGCACAAACAAAGAGGACCCTCTGGCAAGATGGGAAAATGACCCAAGCTCGGTCAATTTTGGTTCAAAGATTATCAATTTGATCTCAAATTGTAGGAAACAATTCAATTTACTATTAAAACTATATTTATAATTCTTGAACAAATATTGATCACGCTGTTGTCATTTACCCATCCTGCAAGAGGGTCTTCTTCGCTTAAACAGACTATACCATTCCCTTGATGTGAATGAAGGGACTTGTGGGGGGATGTTATCAATCTCTGTGTGTCTTGAATGCAGCGTTTTCGGTAGATGAACACACTCTGCCAGCAGTACGAGTTTAGGCTGTCCAAGCGAAGAAGACATTCTGGCAAGATGGGAAAACGACCCCAGCTTGGTCGATATTGGTTGAAAAACTATTTATTTTGTCCCAAATTGTAGAGCAGAGTGTGTCCTACAATTTGAGACCAGTTTGATAATTTTTGAACCAATGTGGATCTAGCTGGAGTTATTTTACCATCTTACCAGAATGTCTTCTTCGCTTGTACAGACTATGAGTATTACAGTGTTGAGCTAATTTTCGAGTTAAGGAAATGGATATGGATATATGGTATTTGGCACACCTGGCTCTGCAATTCGATAGTTATTAAATTGAATTAATATCATTTAATTATTCAATTCAATTTTCTATCAAGTGTAGTTTTGGTCTGTATGGAATTAGTATCTATGAAAAAATCATGGTACAGTAGTTATTGCTGACGAGAAAAGTACGTGGTTTACAGTAACCTAATATCAGAAGATTCCATTCATCATGATCATATCATGATAGATATTATTATATCATGATAGATTATATCATGAATAGATATCATCTATTGTATCTTTTGATTCTAAAAAGATAATCTGGGCTAATAATAATAATAACAACTCAAAAAGCGTGTTCATACGATGCCAATTAGCAAGACAATTATTGTCTTCAGGGCCCTGGCTTATGAAGATTTACAGCTTGTTTTTCTGATGAAAAAAAAGCGATTGGGGTTGTAGATTCACCAATAAAACTCTCGCTTTACAATGTTCCAAATTTTGGGAAGAATCAGCAGTTGAATCAACGATCAGCCAAAACTCACTAGAAGACCCTAACATTCGACTCCAAAATGGCCGCGATGGTTCGAGTGGAAGGGAAATGCCATGTATTCTTTATTCTTTCTTTACAATTGCGACTTGGTTTCCAAGTATTTTAAGCAAAGGATGAATGAGTGATGATTAATGATGAAGGTTTAAGATGTAGGTTATATGTCTATGTAAATTGGTTCAGACGAAAAATTCACGATATCAGCTGTTCAGACTCCAACCATCGCGGCCATTCTAGATTACAAGGCTGGGGTCTTCTGACTTGGTTTCTTATTACGATTTTCTTTGTAGGTTATGATATTATTTTAGCGACTCCTAAATGATTCCTATTCAAATCTCACTGTAAAAATAATGATCGATACTTATTATTAAATATGTTAATAATAATAAATCAATTTATATATCAAAATCATTGAATTAGGAGCAAATTCTTGGGTTTGAAGGAATAGCATTGGACTATTCCGAGATGGTATTTACTTGAGGTAAATTGGTTTCATGTCATTTTTTTAATCAGCTGATACTGTACAATTTTCTTTTTATTGGAAACGTTTATGAGACAGAAACGCCCAAAATTCACGAATTATGAGTAATAATTATGAGTAATGCGGATTGTAAAATGTTTATTAGCCAGGGCCCTGGTCTAGTAATAATAACAACTCAAAAAGCGTGTTCATACGATGCCAATTGGCAAGACAATTATTGTCTTCTGAAAAGTACAGCGTCAAGCAAAGTAGGATTATCTATTGTATCTTTTGATTCAAAACCAACATCTTGGCATGACTAAATGAGAACTCTAATCAGCTAACAGTTTCAGAACAAAATTGTCTCGCCAATTGGCATCGAATAAACTCGGCATAATTGACAATATCAGCTGCTAGAGCGCACAAGGAGCAAACGAGACCGCCGAACTTTTTGTCGCAGCTATAGGACCAACCTAGATTTAAACTCACCCATTCCTTGCTGCGAAATTGGATATTGAACCATGTATGGTCTGTCCAAGCAAAGAAGACCTTCTGGCAAGATGGGAAAATGACTCCAGCTTGTTCAATATTTGTTCAATAATTATAAATGTGGTCTTAATAGTAGATCAAATTAATAATTTTTGAACTAAAATTGAACCAATATTGACTGAGATTGAGTCATTTCCCCATCTTGCTTGAGGGTCTTCTTTGCTTGGATAGACTATACAAGAGTGATAATCATAAAGTTTGCTGAACCAAAAGCGAAATAAGGCGAGTATTACTTGATAATAGTTCTATTATAATAGTTGATCATATGGAAAGAGATGAAATAATACGAAATCATATTTTCATTTCTTTCCCATATGATCAACTATGATAATAGAACTATTATCGTGTAATACCGGCCTAATTCCCGTGAGCAATATGGGAGAAATTTGTTCCTTTTCTCGTTAAACTATTCGTGGCTTAGCCACTGGCTGATTTGACCAATGAGATTGCGAGGCGTGTCTACTCAGTCTCAGCTGCTTTGTGATTGGCTAGTCTTCCAAGATGGCGACTGTATCCGCCAATTCGTGTAATTTTGTTGTTTCACGATGTGTTCCTATCATCGTTCATTTCTAGTGAATGGCACAGCTCACATCAAAGAGATAGGCGCTTTCGTCTGTCTTTTGTACGTTATGTAAACAACTAGAAATGATTTGAAACATCTTTAGCATCTTTTTTTAAAAAATCATCAATAGATGGCGCAATCTAAGTTGACGAAAACCCCCTCCACCAGAGAAATAGCTACGTTGCCAGATTGTGAGAAATGGGAACATCTTCAAATTCGCGATTAAACACCATATCTAGACGTAGAATTTTATCCTTGATATGTCAGTAGTATTAAAAAAGTACCTGGGTAGAATGATTCAAAGGAAATTTGATTTTTTTAAAAAAATTGAAAATTCGCGAAAACATTACTTTCTTCTGTATATTACTTTTCTCACAATCATGGGTTGTAGTGAAAATGAAGTTTTCTATATCAAAATGACAAGGAGAATTCGAGCTTTCTAATGGTTTTTGAATTCTCTATATCCGACCAATAATTATGTTTCAATTAATGAATATGTTTGCCAATGTCGAGTCTACTCGATCAGAAAACATGAAAATTTCGATGATCTAGAAACTTTTTTGTTTGAGAAGATAAGTGGGTGGTGAAAGCAAGAAAGTTGTTCAAAAACAATTGAAATTATTTTTCCAAATGTCGAAAATAGTCGTAAGATCGTAATTTGGCCTCTCAAGAGTTTCAAAGTAAGGAGAGCGGTATATGCATGAATCATTGTATGTTAAAGATTGGAGTTATTGAAGCTAATCGACGATTGCGCCGACTATAGTTTACAACTTATATAGGAAAGCTAATTTGAAATTAGCTAGTTGTAAAAAGCTAATTCACAACTCTATATAATCGACAACATCAGCTGTTGGAGCACACAATGAGAAGACGAAACCGCCTAACTTTTTGGCGTCTGCTATATTATCATATTATATGCTATTATTATAATTATATTATACAGGGTGTTTCACGAGGAATATGCAATACTTCTCAGGCTGATTATTTACACCAAGTGGACAAAAAAGTTCCATGGGACCAACCCCCAAAAACGCTTTGTTACCAAGATAACAATGGCGGAGAATTGAGATTTTTCAAAATATATTTATTTTTCTAATTTTTTAGGGGCTCTACTGAAATTCTTAAATAAGCAATTCCTATGTAAAATTAGCTGATAAATTCAATGAAACCAGTTCCAAGTCTGTAACTTCAACGGTTATTGAGATATTTGAAAAAATATGCTTGAAAAACGCCATTTCTAACAATAAGGGTTATAACTGCATGAGGAATCATAAATTTGTATTTTTTATTAATGGAAGTTGAAGAGGGTCGGATTCTGAAGAAAAATTTGAAAGGCGGCGATTGTGTAAATCCTACCCATATCTCAAAAATAGCTATCAAAAATCGCAAAATTGACTAAACGCAAAAGTGAAATAAATTTGTTTTTAGTAAGGAATCAGCCTGAGTAGTATTGCACATTCCTCCTGAAACACCCTGTATATGCTTTATTATAATAATTATATTATATATGTATTTGATCGTAAGAGATATTCAATAAGATATTATACATAATTATTTGAAAAGTTCCGTCAACTATATAACTTCACCAGAAACCTATACGGCCAATTTTTAGAACAGATCATTGAACAACGTCAGTTCATGGTGCTGAAATTCAATGTCATCACTCTACGTTGGTTAAATTTAACAACATCGTGTAAGAATGGTTAACTTTAATGACGTCATTTAACGGTAGTTAAATTCAACAACAATATGTAACAATGATTGAATTTAATGACGTCATTTAACGCTTGTTGAATTTAACAACATCATGTAAGAATGTTTAAATTTAACGGTGATTGAATTCAATAACGTCACAGTCTGTCCAAACAAAGAAGACCCTCTGGCAAGATAAAAATGACTCCAGCTTGATCAATATTGATTCAAATAATATTGATTTGGTCTCGAATTGTTAATCAGAGTGTTTCCTACGATTGAGACAAAATCAATATAGTTTGAACCAATATTGACCAAGCTAGAGTCATTTTCTCATCTTGCCAGAGGGTCTTCTCTGCTTGGACAGACTTTATAACAGTGGTTAATTTATTTTTCGCCGTTATACTGGTCAAAATAATCCTTGAAAACATACAATTTTGTAGATATCTTGATACGCTTTCTAGATTTTGTACAACACTATTACCAGATTGGCTTCCCTACTCCTTTTACCAGATTGATTAAATCGACGGTGAAGGATCTGATACGGCTGAAGTCAAGAGAAGACACCTTGGCAAAACGGGAAAATGAATACATCTAGGTCAATATAGGTTGATTAGTCATGAATTTGGTCTCAAATTGTATGAAACATTGTGATCTACAATTTGAGAATAAATTTAGGATTTTTGATCCAATATTGACCGAGCTGGAGTCATTTACCCATCTTGCCGGAATGTCTTCCTTGCTTGGACAGACTATGAAGTCAAAGAAATTCTCCTCTTTTTCCAGTGGAAGAAAAAAGGTTTTCCCCGGCACGGAGAGGATTTCCACGTTCGGACAGCTTTTCTTTATTCTTGTCTTGTTATTATTTATCTTCTCCTCCTATCATTTTTCTTCTTCCTACTATTCTTCTTTTGTTTTGCAGCTGGCAACAAGACGTGGTGGTAATAGGCTAACTGAACAAAAGGCTTCACTTGCAGGAGCTGGCAGCTCTAAATCCTTCTTGAAAACGAGCGCGAAGAAGAGGGGAAAAGGAAGAAAGGAGAATGAGGATGGGAGATGGTGAAGAGGTGGAGGAGGAGGAGGATAAGATGAGAAAGGAGAAGGAGAGGAGGAGGAGGAGGGAGGAGGAGGAGGGAGGAGGAGGAGGAGGAGGAGGAGGAGGAGGAGGAGGAGGAGGAGGAGGAGGAGGAGGAGGAGGAGGAGGAGGAGGAGGAGGAGGAGGAGGAGGAGGAGGAGGAGGAGGAGGAGGAGGAGGAGGAGGAGGAGGAGGAGGAGGAGGAGGAGGGAGGAGGAGGAGAGGAGGAGGAGGAGAGGAGGAGGAGGAGGAGGAGGAGGAGGAGGAGGAGGAGGAGGAGAGGAGGAGGAGGAGGAGGGAGAGGAGGAGGAGGAGGAGGAGGAGGAGGAGGAGGAGGAGGAGGAGGAGGAGGAGGAGGGAGGAGGAGGAGGAGGAGGAGGAGGAGGAAATAGATGAGGAGAAGAAAAAGAAGAATCTGAGGAGAGGAGGAGAAGAGGAGGAGGAGGAAAACGATGGAGAGAATGAGAAAGTGAGGAAATCAAGAAGTGAAATTATGAGAAGGAAAGACGAGAGCAGAAAGAATAAAGGATAACAAAAATGAATGGCAAAAGACCATTTAGTGAAAATGAAGGAGAAAACTTGTTGGTTGAGTACATTTCATTATTCTATGGTTTTTTGGACATATTCTTATCACACTCCTATTCTTATTTGAAACCGTTGATCATTATAAGACTTCTTATCTCTATTTTTAATTTTAAGATTTGACTTGGAGAAAGCTGAAACTTTGCTATGGTTTCACAAAAGAGAATTTTCCATGTAGTGATGATACGAGTCTGGATCTCGATTATGTTCTTTATAGTGATGTGTGGCATCGTCATTGCACTGGCGGCTCGTGCCCACGAATCAGGTGAAGTGCTGTACAGTAAAAGATACGAACACTTCACCTGTTTCTTAGGCACGAGCCGCCAGTGCGTCATTGTTATCCTATGCAGAATATTCCCAATCTCATTCAATGAATTCAGAAAGAAATTCTGAAAGAATTTTTTTTCTCATTCAGAAAAAAATTCGCTCCGGCAGCTGGCGGTCGGAAAGAGTGCATTTCAAATGCCATTCTATGATGGCTCAAATCATATGACTTATAATGAGCTATTCAGGGTATGAATTGAAAAATGCCGTTCCGAAAAACACAATTTTTTGGCATATTATTCGCCATTTTTGATTGGATTTTATTCGTTGATGGCTCAAATTGTAGGGCATAATGAGGGTATTATACACACCAATTTTCAAAACGATCAAGTCATTGGTCGATTTGTGGTGATTTTTCAAAATATTCATCCCCTAATTTCAGGTTGTAGGTTTCGGTGTTGATAGAATAAATTCGAATAAAAATTGGGGAAAATTGCCGTCCCGTCAATGATTCCTG
>CM029548.1:1448031-1455531 GCA_017141385.1 Sogatella furcifera | reverse complement strand
AATGCCTCGCTGTACAGTCTGTTGAAACAAAAAAAGAGTACTACTACTAGCCTACTATCTACCGCGTATTCTTTTTTTCTAATTCTTTATCAATTATCACCTCTCAAAACCCTTCTTCTCCTTTTTCTTCTTCTTCTTCTTCTTCTTCTTCTGATTCAACTTAAGCCGCGTATCGACAGTCCGAGGCATGTGCCACACATGCCTCGGACTGTCGATACCGGGTTTGCTAGCAGCGAGGCAAACGCTGCACACAATTCGCAGCGAGCAGTGCCTGTTGCCTCGCAACGCACAACGAACAATTCTACAAACTAACCTCAAAATTGTACCACATTCCTATGCATTTTTGTGATTAAGAATTCTATTTGAGTGCAGAAGGTTCTAATAGGCAATAATAAGCATTGCCTTGAATTTTTATCTACTAATTGAGCACAAACTAACCTCCAAAGTCCAAAATATCAATTGTCAGAGCTTAGTTGCTTTGTCTCCCGCTTGATGGCGCTAGTCAATTTGTTCGCGTGCTCACATTTTTGGTTACATAAAATGCAGATTTTTTATTATAATTATTTTTATTATAATTATATACTATATACTATACTATAATTATAATTATTTTTGATTATTGCAGATTATATTCACACATATGCCTCAGCCACGAGTTTATACTTTTTTTGCGTCACCAGACTGTACTGCGAGGCATTCGTGGCACATGCCTCGGACTGTCGATACGCGGCTTAATATTGAGCGTAACCTTGGGAACTATATCGGACATAGTTTGAAACTTGTTACAATATCTTCCAAATTAGTTTATCTATAATCTCACTGAACCATTGAATTTACAGTTAGGATTGGTCGTATCAAGGCGGAAGATATGCATCCCGCAATACATCTACAATTTTGAAAACCTGATTACTGGCGTAATCTTGAACGGAATTCAAAAATATTTTAACACAATATTTCTAGATTTTATCTGAACCTACCTACAAAATATCAACATTTTCTACCGATTAGTTCTTGAAAAAATTGAGAAAACGTTGAAAAACTATAGAAAAACTAAAATATTTGGCGTATCCTTGAAAAGTTTATAAAATCCGTTCTTAGCGCGCGTCTAAACGTCCAACTGAACATGCATGCCAAATTTGAATGCATTCGCTTCAGTTGATTTTTAGTTCTGGTGATGAATAAATCAGTCAGTGCCATTTCGCTTATATGGATATAGATTTTATTGGGTTAGGTTGAGCAAACATGTCACGTTTGAATTGGATGAAAAGTCCACATTATTGATTATTTGAAATCTTTCATGAATAAACATCAGTCAAGACTCATGCCAAATCTTGTAAAAGTTTTTATTTTTTCAGGGAGTTCGAATAGAATTCCAATTCCATCCAATTTCGTGTGAAAATGTGTGTTAAATAGGACATGACCAGATTTTTCTATATGTTTGTACAAATCGTAATAGGGACAGTTTTAGGATTTGTACCCTTTAGCATTATTCAAATTAAAATTATCAAATATTTTTTTTAGAGACATAAAAAATAAATAAAAAAGTAAATGAATAAATAAAATAGAAGATCTTGGTTCTTTGCATGAACTAACGCAAAAAGGTTAGGCGGATTAATCTATCTCTTAGGCTGAGGCCGCACTGCCGGTGCGTAGAGCCTGGAGAGTGGAGGGTAGTTGGTAAATCTATAGAACATACACACCATCCACAGTAATACATCGTATGAATGGTATGTGTTCAGCCGCCATCTTGAAATTCTTAAATATGGACAACATAACCTCAAAAAACAGAATGACGTCATACCATTCATATGATGTATTACTGTGGATGGTGTCTATGTTCTATAGATTTACCAACTACCCTCCACCCTCCAGGCTCTACCCACCGGCAGTGCGGCCTCAGCCTTAAACAGGACGTAACCTACTAATAGTTGATGTCAAGCATCTTCTCTCTTCTGATTCCAAAAACATAATCTAGGCAAATAGATAATCGATTAGGCTGTAAAAGACAACATCAGCTGTTAGAGCGCGGAAGAAGCAGACAATGGCGATAAGAGATATATTTAGATAAAATTTTTGGAGTCGAAAGAGATAATAGATGATTCCATCACACTGGCGGCTCGTGCCCACGAAACAGGTGAAGTGCCCGTATCTTCTACTGTACAGCACTTCACCTGTTTCGTGGGCACGAGCCGCCTGTGTTCCATCACCTGTTAGTAGGAAACGTTCAAGAGACAGAAGGATCTGACAAACTATTTAAAGCTAAAGCCTACACCTATAATTTTCCTTTCTCTTGTCATCAATCTCCGCAACTAAATCGTTTCCTGTCAATTTCATGCGCTTGTGGAAGAACTTTGGCCGTGTATAGTCTGTCCAAGCAAAGAAGACTCTGGCAAGATTAGAAAATGACTCAAGCTCGATCATTATTGGTTCAAAAATCATTAATTCAATCTCAAATAGTGGAAACAATTTGATCTACTATTGAGACTACTTTTATGATTCTTGAACAAGTATTGACCAAGCTGGAGTCATTTTCCCATCTTGCCAGAAGGTCTTCTCTGCTTGGACAGACTGTAGTAAGCAGTGCACAGCAGCACTGTACTCTGCTACACACTGGCGGTTCGTGTCCACGAAAAAGGTGAAGTGCTGTACAGTATAAGATAGGGCACTTCACCTGTTTAGTGTACACGAGCCGCCATTGCTGCCTCATCGTTTGGAAATGTTTGATGTTGTCTCACCTTTCCAAGTGTTGCCAACTCCACCATTTATCCCCCTTCTCCTTTTCATCCCATTTTCGTGATAAATTATTTATTCTCCATTTGTTTCTTCACTCCATTGTGGCCTGCGTGGATGTGGATCTTATCGACTGTGCAATCCGCGAAGAGTGGGCCATTATTCTAAAAAATAAATGAATTACCTACTGAGGGGTAGCCTGTACAAGCAGAGAAGACATTCTGGGAAAATGACTCGGTCAATATTGCTACAAAATTTTCTATTTGGTTCAAAATTGTGAAAAACATTCTGAAATTTGAAATTTAATTTATAATTTTTAACCAATATTGACCGAGCTAGAGTGCTTTTCCCATCTTGCCAGAATTTCTTCGTTGTTTGGAAAGACTTAAGCCTATAAAATGCCATATTGGATTTAAGTCGTATCAGAGACAATGTATTAATAATAATAGTATAATAATAATAATAATAATAATAATAATAATAATAATAATAATAATAATAATAATAATAATAATAATAATAATATTATAATAATATAATAATACATTGTCTCTGGTCGTACTCATAACTCATTCACAAGTCGGCATCAGACTAGCATCCGATGTTATTTTTTCTAAAATTTCCATCACCCATCATCATCATCACTCATGCACAAAACAAGAGCTCTTGAGAGCGTCGCTACAATTCTTTACTTTAAAATAATATGGCAATCAATATAAATGTATATTTACTCTATATACTATTTACAAATGATCACATTATATAATATATTCCTACTAGGCTCCGCCCCCTGGACCCCCGAAAGTATCAGCAGTGGCAGTGGGTCAAACAGGCTCGCTTCGCTCGCCTGCAAAACCTCTATCTGTGTCGCTTCACTCGCCCCTCGGAAGGGTATTGAAATTTATTGAATACAACATTTCTGGACCTAATCTGGACCTGTTTACTAGATTTCAACATTTTCTGCCAATTGGTTCTCGAAGAATCTAAGAAAAACTCCAAAAATAGTAAAACATTAATATTGAGCGTGGCCTTGGGAAGTATATCGGGCTCAGTTTAAAACTTATTTCAATATTTTCCAAACTAGTTCATCTATAATCTCGCTTAATCATTGAATTTACAGTTTGGATTGCGGAAGATATGCAACCCGCAATACATCTACAATTTTGAAAACCTGATTACTGGCGTAATCTTCAACGGATTTCAAAAATATTTCAACACAACATTTCTAGACCTTACCTGGACCTGCCCACCAAATATCAACATTTTCTACCGATTGGTTCTCGAAAAAATGAAGAAAACGCCGAAAAACTCAAATATTTGGCGTATCCTTGAAAAGTTTTTGAAATCTGTTCTTAGCGCGCGTCTAAACGTCCAACTGAACATGTCTGCCAAATTTGAACGCATTCGGTTCAGTGGAATTTTAGTACTGGTGATGAATGAATGAATGAACGAATCAGTGCAATTTCGCTTTTGTTTATAGAGATTACAAAAATATACATACAAATATACATACTTCTCAAATCACGTGATTGAGGAGATAATCAGCGCCATTTTCCAGCAAACTTGAAACTGAACAGAAAACACTTGTTGATTACTGCTCGCTTGTTATTGGCTGGAGGCGTGGCTTATTGGTCGGGAGGGAGAAAGCTGAACGAACGACCAATCATAAGGCGCGAAGAGGTTTGAGGCGGACTGTGCACTGTACGCTGATTGGCTGTCTTGATTATCGGTTTTGCTATCCTGATGTCTGCGTATTGGAATCGAAATGAATGCAGCACGATGATAATATAAAGTGGAAAAATTTTGTTGGAAATAGGATGCTTGCACCTTCAAATCATCAAGAGACAATGCTTCAGGGGCTTTACAATACAGCTTCATTTCTCTATATATTCAAATAAATGAATATGAACCATATTCAAATAAATATGGTTGATCTGAATTCAACTCTAGTTCTCGTTTTGTTGGATTAATTTCATACAGTTTATGTTTAATGATATTGGTGAAAGCTACAGTAGGTTCTAAAATAATCAATTCCAATGTAAAATTAGCTGAGGAATTCAATGAAACCAATTCCAAGTTTGTAACTTCAACGGTTATTGAGATAATTGGAAAAATATGCTAAAAAACGCCATTTTTCAACAATAAGGGTTCATGCTTCTTCAGGGCCTTTCTACACGACAGATTTCTGATAAGCAGTAGTGATACAGAGCACTGGCGGCTAGTGCCCACGAAACAGGTGAAGTGCCCGTATCTTTAGCTATACAGCACTTCACCTTTTGTGAGTACGAGCCGCCAGTGATACAAGTCCAAAATTGATACATTGATACAGGAAGGAAGTTCGTTGATACGAGACATTTGTGATCAACTCTCTAATGATCTTCCTTACTCTCTAAACTCACACTTAGATTACTTACACTCTGTCATTCTCTCTCTCTATCTCTATATATATATTATATATATATATATATATATATATATATATATATTTCCTTTTTTAGTGCTACTAACCAATGTTTCATATTTAAAATATGAATCTTAGTACCCTTTTTGAAATGATTTTCAATTTTATCATGACATGTTTTGGCTCATAAAAGTCATTTTCTTTATCTTCTCCTCTCTCTGTCTCTATCCCTCTTCTTTCTTTTTCCTCTTTCTTCTCTCTCTCTTCATCTTTTCTTCATCTTCATCACTCTTTCCCATCCTTGTCGAACTTTTATCGCACAATAAGTGTCAAACGTATAACATGTTGTGTGGTGCAGAATGTTGGCAGCCCTGTCAGATGGCAGACATGTGATAGCGTGTTAAAAATGATGGAAGCAGGCGGAAAATTCAGGAAAAGCCAAGAAAAACTCTGGAAAAGTGGAGAAAAACTCGGTAGGAGCTCGCACAGCTGACAAGTGGGTCAAGATATGGAGCTGGTGAAAAACGAGCAGGGAACGCGTGAAAAATCGAAAAAAATGTGGTGAATTTTCTCGAAGGAATGGGAAATTATTGAAAATAAAGTATAGGGAATTAATTAGATGATGATAAATCTGATGTCTGATGATCAATGAATTTATTATCAACCAATAAATCATTGGGAATAAACGATTAGGCCTACAAACAGTGCTCGGTCCTGCTGATAATATCATTATTTGTACACTTTTTTGAGTACATCGATTAATATTGCAGTACTCACAGTACTCAACTGCATACAAATCAAATACATGTCGTTTCTCCATGTTATAATATTCATATTGCATTACAATTATGAGAAATTGAGGGATTTGACTTCTGTGATAAAGTGATAAAAATAGTGTAAAATATTGATTTATAATATTAAATATTGGGATTAGAATGAAGGGTTCTGATAAAGGAGGAACAAAAGCTCGACAAAGTATTGAAACATTTGCGACACTATTATGACTATAACTTTTTTGACTATTATTTTGACAATTGTGACTTTAACGTTTTCTTTCCATCTAGTGCTACTATCAATTATGTTAATAGATGAAGATAGTGCAAAGCATGTTGTGTCATTTAAAAAATTTTGATTTTTATCTATTAAAATTCTAGCTATTTTTATTTTCAATTTCAAATTTATTTGTATAGTGTGTCCAAGCAAAGAAGAGCCTCTGGCAAGATGAGAAAATGACTCCAGCTCGGTCAATATAGGTTCAAAAATTATTGATTTGGTCTCAATTGTAGGAAACATTCTGATCTACAATTTGAGATCAAATCAATATTTTTTGAACCAATATGTTCAGTACCCAATAGTATATCAGTATCAGTATCAGTATCCATTTGAGTATATGTTCAGACCCCAATATGCTGGAGTCATTTCCCCATCTTTTAAGAATGTCTTCTCTGCTTGGACGAACTTTTCAACCATTTCCCAGCAATAGCTGGAGACAAATGTCCAGATGTGAGTCTGCCGCCGATCAAATCGAATGCCAATGCCATCCTGATAGAGTACCGTATGCATTCTTTCCCATTGCCCCTTCGGCAAGATGAGAAAATGACTCCAGGTCGGTCAATATTGGTTCAAAAATATTGATTTGGTCTGAAATTGTAGACCAGAATGTTTCCTACAATTTGAGATTGAATTTATAATTTTTGAACCAATATTGACCGAGCTGGACTCTTTCTCTCATTTTGTCAGAGGGTCTTCTTTGCTTGGACAGACAATAGCAGCTGTCACATGTGAACTAAGTGGGTCATCGCTGGAATCAGAAGGGAATGGAGGGAAAAAGAATAGAAGGTTGAGAAGGATGAAGAAGAAGACGAAGAGTGAGGAGGAGGGAGAAACGACGGAAATCGAAGGAGAAGGAGAGGTGGAAGAAAAAGAAGAGAGAGGAGAAGAGTGAGGAAGGAGAAAACGATGATGAAGAAAAAATACAAAGTTGAAGAAAATGTGATTTTGATGGAGAAGATGAGATAAGGGGAATAGAAAGGGGTGTTGAAAGGCAGTAGGAATAGAAGAAAATAGTAGGAGTGAGAGGGAAGAGAAGGATCAGAAGCAGGAGGGAGAGGAATAATAGAGAAGAATGAGAACGGGGAAGATTGAAATGGAAAGGAGGAGAGAAGAGAAAAAAGAGAGAAAGGTGGAAGAAGAGGAAGGAAGGAGGAAGGTAGTAAAAAGAGAGAGAAGAGAAGGAAAGAAGGTAGGCAGAAAAGAAATAAGAAAGAAGAAAGAGAGAGGAAGGAAGAAAGGAAGGAAGGTAGAAAGAACGGAAAAGAGAGAAAAAGAAAGAAAGGAAACGATAAAGTGAAAGTAGGAGAGGAAGGAAC
>CM029548.1:1440531-1445531 GCA_017141385.1 Sogatella furcifera | reverse complement strand
AACCTGGTCGTCCATGTCTACTATCACCATGGCAAGTTTGAATCAAATTGGTCCAGCGGTTCCGGAGGAGTAGTTATACAAAGAGTGACTTTCCTAATCCACTAGAGCTTCGCTCAATTATCATTTTTTGAGTTGCCAAGAGTTAGTAGTTACCAGAGTTGCCAAGTTTACCAGAGATTGATAATGGTGTAACAATCGAAACCAGTATCTCGAAATTTTAATGAATCAGTGGTTTCACAACATCTTGTCTTCTCATTCAATAATTATCATATTGTCAGTTGATTATTAATCAGTCAATGTTTGATTATCAGCAGAATCATGTCCTATAAGAACAATGTAATTTTTATCAATCTCTTGGAGTAGATATAGCGCCTCTATTTATGTACAGAATTTCACGTTCTGTAAGTCATTTGAAAGAGAATTAAGTTCTCAGGGGCGTGACTTTTTACTTTTTCGATTTTAAGTTTTGTTTATTTCGATAATATTAGAGTTCAATACTTTCTTGGTTAAATAATTTTAAAAGTAAAGTCACGCCCCTGAAGGAATTAATTATTTTTCCAATGACATGAAGAACGTGAAATTCTGTCCATAAATAGAGGCTCTATCTGCTCCAAGAGATTGATAAAAATAATTTCATTGTTCTTATGGGGCTAGATTTTGCCGTTCGGCAGTTTGCCGTCCACTACCATCCACGCCTTATGATTTGATAGGGATAGCATTAATATTTTACTCCTGATGTCTTTCGCCTATTAATGTCTTGGTGAAAAAAATAATCAACGTAAAAGAGATCTTTTTTTATACTCATTCCTAGATTTAGTGGATCGATAGACAGATAGATTTTGCACTTTGTTGAACATTTTGCGAAAATCAAAGTGAGAAATCAGATTAATAGGAGAGAGGAAAGTTAGAAACGATCTAAAAGGTTGAACAGGAGCAATAATGAAGAGAAAGTCAGGTGGAAGAGAGAAGAGTAAAGGTAGAAACGAGATAGTTGTCCGATGCCTGTCTGCTACAGTCCGAGACATATGACTCCCTTGAGAGAGTTGGATGCTGAGGGGGGGGGGGAAATACACTTCTGGACATTTCCCATCATTCGCAAGTTGAAGGGGGAGAGGGGGGAATGTTACCCCCTGACAGATCACCGGCTGCCCCTCGCCAAATAAATAAAAAGGGTAAAAAGTAGTCATCTGTCCAAGCAAAGAAGACATTCTGGCAAGATGAGAAAATGACTCCAGCTCGTTCAATATTGGTTCAAAAATTACCAATTGGGTCTCAAATTGTAGATTGGAATGTTTTCTACAATTTGAGACCAAATTTGTAGTTTTTGAACCAATATTGATTGAGCAGGAGTCATTTTCCCATCCTGCCAGAATGTCTTCTTTGCTTGGACAGACTATATTCCCTCGCCATCACCAGTCGAACTGTATTCATCTGGTGGATGATAATTTAGAGGAGTGATCATCACAGAGCGTTATTTGGTATAGTCTGTCCAAGCAAAGAAGGCCCTCTGGCAAGATGAGAAAATGACTCAAGCTCGTTCAATATTGGTTCAAAATTTATAAATTTGATCTCACATCGTAGTAAACAATTTGATCTACTACTAAGACCACATTTATAATACTTGAACAAATATTGACCAAGCTGGAGTCATTTCCCCATCCTACCAGAGGGTCTTCTTCGCTTGGACAGACTGTATAGCTGGTGCGGTTTTGTCTTTCTTCCTGGTTTATGAACGTGATGTGAACCATCAAAAAGCTGATGTAATATATCTATATTGTTTTTTAAGATTTCATAAACATCATTCCAGGGTGTTTCAGGAGGAATGTGCAATACTTCTCAGGTTGATTCCTCACACCAAGTAGACAAAAAAGTTCCATGAGACCAACCCGCAAAAACGCTTTGTTACTGAGATAACAATGGCGGAAAATTGAGATTTTTCAAAATATATTAAAACTTAAAAAATCACTTAAAAATGGAAATAAACTTACTTAATCTTCAGACTACCAGTCTGAAGATGGCCACACAACAGGTCGAAACTATAGTAACTACTATTAAGTAAGTTTATTTCCATTTTTAAGTGATTTTTTAAGTTTTAAATTTTAAAGTGGAAAAAAGAATGGATACACAACACCAAAATATATTAATTTTTTAGTGGCTTTAGTGAGGTTCCAAAATAATCAATTCCTATGTAAACTAAGCTGAGGAATTCAATGATACCAAATCCAAGTTTGTAACTTTAACGGTTATTGAGATAATTGGAAAAATATGCTAAAAAACGCCATTTTTCAACAATAACAGTTATAACTGGATAAGGAATCATAAATTTGTATTTTTTATTAATGGAAGTTGAAGAGAGTCGGATTCTAAAGAAAAAGTTGAATGGCAGCGATTGTGTAAATCTTACCCAAAACTCAGAAATTGCGATCAAAAATCGCAAAATCGCTACTAAATACAAATTTATCACTTGTGCTATATGTTTTGTGGAATTCTGCGATTCGGAAACTGGCTAGTGATTGGTCGACAGAATGTGTGAAGTGCCCGTATCTTTTACTGTAAAACACTTCACCTGTTTCGTGGGCACGAGCCGCCAGTGGTTGATTTGTAGTATGCTTCCAGTTAGTAGTATGTTAATATGTTAGACATAGTAATGTTGTTTCAAAATTATATTAATCTTTTATTCAGAATTAAATAAATCACTAAGTAAGAGTAGAATTTGTTATTCTGGGGATTGATATCTCATGATTACAATAAAATAATTCATTGGGTCGGAAAGGGATAAATTTTAGTGAGGAAAATGTGAGGAAACACATTGGAAGCAGCAGATAATAAAGTAGGAAGAGGTGTAACAAAATAAGTTAGCAAGAAGTGTGTTGTTACAACAAGGTCTCTTAAATAGGTTGTAGCTTTGTTGCAATGTCTTTCTCAAGCTACACCCTCTCCAAGCAAAGAAGACATTCTGGCAGGGTGGGAAAATGACTACAGATCGGTCTTCATTGATTCAAAAATTATAACTTTGGTCTCAAATTGTAGAATATGTTCTACTCTACAATTTAAGCTCAAATATATATTTTTTTAAATCAATATTGACCGAGCTGCAGTCATTCCCCATCTTGCCAGAATGTCTTCTTTGTTTGGACAGACTACATCCCTCTCTTCTTACCTCGCATTTCTTTCCTCACTCACTTCCTCAATCTCAATCACACTCTCTCTCTCTCTTTCCTAGTCACGCTGTATAGTTCCATTTTCTCAGCAGTCAGTCGTTATTGCTCCCAGCGGTTCTGCTGCGTTTTTGCTGTCATCAGCATTTTTTCTTCAGCTCCTCTACACCGATTACTTTCTTTGATCTAAATCTGCAACTCCTGTGTTTTGTTCTTATTTCGCAAATGTGGCAGAATGATGCTGTTGTAGGCTATGTTGTTGTTGTTGTTCAATGCAGATTTGACACGTTGAAGGGTTCATGCTGGGCAACATAATATTCATAAAATACGGATGGTGCGACAGAATGTATCGGATAGTTCACATTATTTAGGCCTACTGGATGCCATCTCACCTTTTTCAAATTGCGTTTTATAGTCTGTCCAAGCAAAGAAGACCCTCTGGCAAGGTGAGAAAATGACAATATTGGTTCGAAAAATATCGATTTGGTCCCAGATTGTAGATCAGAATGTTTCCTACGATTGAGACCAAATCAATAATTTTAAATGTAGGGAACAATTTGATCTACTGTTAAGAATACATTTATAATTTTTGAACCAATATTGACCAATATGAGTCATTTTCTCGTCTTGCCAGAGGGTATTCTTTGCTTGGAGTCCCTCAAACCGGTCCCTCATGTCCGATCAAACCGGTTTTATTGAGTGGGGCACCCCCCCTCCACCGACTATACACACACCCCCCAACACATAAACTGGATCTGTTCATACACTATGTCATCAGCGCGATCTTTTCGGAAATTTATTGAAACGTCACGGATTTTGTCAGGAAAAATTATTTTCTGATCTGGTAACCGTAATCATTATTCATATTGTATAAATTTTTAAAGTAATATGAGTCGCTTTACAATTTAATTAAAGCCGCGTATCGACAGTCCGAGGCATGTGCTACGAATGCCTCGCTGTACAGTCTGTTGACACAAAAAAAGAGTACTACCACTAGTCTGCTAACTACCGCGTATTGACAGTCCGAGGCATGTGCCACACATGCCTCGGACTGTCGATACCGGGTTTGCTAGCAGCGAGGCAAACGCTGCACACAATTCGCAGCGAGCAGTGCCTGTTGCCTCGCAATGCACAACAAACAATTCTACAAACTAACCTCAAAATTGTACCCCATTCCTTTGCATTTTTGTGATTAAGAATTCTATTTGGGTGCAGAAGGTTCTAATAGGCAATAATAAGCATTGCCTTGAATTTTTATCTACTAATTGAGCACAAACTAACCTCCATTTATCAATTATCAATTCAAAATCAGTCCAAATTATCAATTGTCAGAGCTTAGTTGCTTTGTCTCCCGCTTGATGGCGCTAGTCAATTTGTTTGCGTGCTCGCATTTTTTGTTACAAAAAATGCAGATTTTTTATTATAATTATTTTTATTATAATTATTTTTATTATAATTATATACTATATACTATACTATAATTATAATTATTTTCGATTATTGCAGATTATATTCACACATATGCCTCAGCCATGAGTTTATACTTTTTTTGCGTCACCAGACTGTACTGCGAGGCATTCGTGGCACATGCCTCGGACTGTCGATACGCGGCTTAATGTTAATTAGGTATGCAAATAGTGAAAACTTTGCATTAATTCAGTTTTTCCAATTCTGTGTAGAAAGAGCGGCTCTTCGAATACAGGAGCAATGTAATAATCACTGAACTTTAGTTAATACAACTTACATATTGGAATATATTGTATTATTGAAAGTGCTTCATTGAGGAATATAATCAGGTTACTTCCAATATGGCAATGGCGGCCTGTACTACCCACGAAGTAG
>CM029548.1:1423031-1438031 GCA_017141385.1 Sogatella furcifera | reverse complement strand
GACTATAGACTAAAAACGGTACAGCTGAATATGCGTTTGTAAACGTGAAACCTTGGTACTGTATGTAGTTTCAATAATGGATGAATGAAATTCGACTATATCCTTGTTTTCTTATAATGGAAGATACCACAATATCACCATCAATTCCAACAATTTTATCCAAACTTCCTGAAGATCTGTATTGGAATACATCCAATTTTTCATTATTAATCTAGTGTTATTGAATTTTTTCTGAATATATCTGTCTCACTAAAACCGCATTCAGAGTTGAATTTATCTTTGTTTTCTTAAATAAGGGTATGAAATTAATTATTATAATAATTATTCAGTCCAGTATGATGAATTCATTTTAAAAAAATAAGTGAAATCAAATGTCAGTAGTCAACTATTAGAAAAATAATGAAGAAGAAGAGAAAGAAAAGAAGAAGAAGAAGAAGAAGAAGAAGAAGAAGAAGAAGAAGAAGAAGAAGAAGAAGAAGAAGAAGAAGAAGAAGAAGAAGAAGAAGAAGAAGAAGAAGAAGAAGAAGAAGAAGAAGAAGAAGAAGAAGAAGAAGAAGAAGAAGAAGAAGAAGAAGAAGAAGAAGAAGAAGAAGAAGAATAAGAAGAAGAAGAAAAAAGGATAATAAGAAGAAGAACAAGAACAAGTAGAAGAACAAGAACAAGAACAAGAAGAACAAGAACATAAGAACAAGAACATAAGAACGAAAACATAAGAACAAGAACATAAGAACAAGAACATAAGAACAAGAACATAAGAACAAGAACATAAGAACAAGAACATAAGAACAAGAAGAAGAACAAGAAGAAGAAGAAGAAGAAGAAGAAGAAAAGAAGAAAGAAAAGAAGAAGAAGAAGAAGCCAAGAAGAAGAAGAAGAAGAAGAAGAAGAAGAAGAGAAGAAAGAAGAAGGAGAAAAGAAAAGAATAAGAAGAAGAGAAGAAGAAGAAGAAGAGAAGAAGAAGAAGAAGAAGAAAAAAAGAACGAATAATAGAAGAAGAAGAAGAAAGAAGAAGAAGAAGAAGGAAAGAGAAGAAGAAATGAGAAGAAGAAGAAGAAGAAGAAGAAGAAGAAGAAAGAAAAAAAGAAGAAGAAGAAGAAGAAGAAGAAGAAGAAGAAGAAGAAAGAAGAAGAAGAAAAAGAACGAAGAAGAAGAAGAGGAAGGAGAAGAAGAAGAAGCTAAGTAGAAAAAAAACGAATAAGGAAGAAGAAGAAGAAGAAGAAGAAGAAGAAGCAGCCAAGTAGAAGAAGAAGAAGAAAGAGAAGAAGAAAAAGAAGAAAGAAGTAGAAGAAGAAGAAGAAGAAGAAGAAGAAAAAGCAGAAGAAGAAGAAGAAGAAGAAGAAGAAGAAGAAGAAGAAGAAGAAGAAGAAGAGGAAGAAGAAGAAGAAAAAGCAGAAGAAGAACAAGAACATTAAGTAATTAAAAATTAATTCTTATTATAATAATTATAATAATGATAATCATTATTCAGACCAGTATGATGAATTTATTTTTAAAAAATTTAATAAAATCAAATATCAGTAGTCAACTATTAGAAAAATAATGAGAAAGTCAAGCAAGTATAATGAAAAGGATTACAATCAGATGTAGAGTACCCTCACCATTGTAGTAAAAGAAAGACCTCCAATGTGTAATCAATTCGCCACCCTTACCCCCACCCCTCGCTTTCCCGGCTTTTCTTTAGCAGCAGCTTGACGGCGCAAATGGGTTTTCCGCTTTTCTTTCTGCCTTTGCTTTTCTAAAATTGGAAAAATAATTGGCGGCCACCTCAATGCCAGAAGGATCCCATGTCTGTCTGTGTTCTTCCTCTAATTTGAAAACGGCGCTACTAAGCCAACTCACCCTCTCAACTACCAACACAACAAAACCAAATTTCCCCTTCCGGGCTCATCGATGAATGGCACTTGACTCAATTACTCTCTCGACGAACGAAATTGAATTCATCCGGATCAATTTCGAGTAATTAACACTGGCGGCTCGTACCCACGAAACAGGTGAAGTGCCCGTATCTTTTACTGTACAGCACTTCACCTATTTTGTGGGAACGAGCCGCCAGTGGTAGTTAATCGTCAGACGCATGTAAACACACACGGTATTTAGCAGAGATTTAACTTTTTGAGTGAATATGTTGTTTTCACTTTTTGGTTCAGTTTGATCCAACTCTTGACCGCACACATCATCAAGAAATCGATATTGACTAGTCTGTCCAAGCGAAGAAGACCCTCTGACAAGCTGGGATAATGACTCAAGCTCGGTCAATTTTGGTTCAAGAATTATAAATGTGATCGCAAATTGTAGATGAGAATGTTCCCTACAATTCGAGACCAGATTCATAATATTTGAAGCAATAATGACTGAGCTTGAGTCATTTTCCCATCTTGCCAGAGGCTCTTCTTTGCTTGGAGAGACTATACGTACATGTGACAAGGTAATCTGAAGGTTATTAGAACTTAATAAAAACGGATTTTGTTCAATTTTTCGTCTTTTTTCAATCGTTTCAACAAGAAATGAAAATACTAATCAACTTGTATTACTGTATTTATTTTTATCTCTAATTCTGATCCACACTGAGTCAAAAATACAAGATCTACATTGAAACTGGGGATGCAACAATATATCGAATATCGATAATTATCGATAATATCGGGCCTCAAATATCGATATTTGGACCGTCGATATTATCGGCATATCGATATTTTTCTCCGATATTATCGATTTAAGGACACCACGAAAACAAACGTCCATTATGGAACTTTATTGGCAAATCGTGTTGTTTGTGGTTAAATTTTGTTTGTGATTTTGTTTAAAAAACTAATAAAAATGAAGAAGAGCAAGTTATGGGAGCATTTTAAAAGAGAGAAAGATTTTACAACATACATTATCTGTAGAAAAGAAAGTGAAAACACTTTCTTTTTCATGGAAATATTTAAAATTAATGATTTTCATAATTGTTCTCTTTGCCTATTTTTTATTATTTCATGGTTAGTATTATTACTATCATTATAAATTATCTTCAATTTAGATGAATGTCAATTAATAGATCAAATGAAATTTCTATAGACTGAATATAAGCTACTGAAACCAGTAAATTATATTTTTCAATCTACAATAATATTTATGATAGTGACTGAATTTTTTAAATAGACTGAAATATTACTAGCTGATACCAGAAGTTTGTGCAGGTTTGTATCTTGTGCTTCAACAGATGATGTTGCCAATTGAAGTTATCATTCAGCTTTGCCTCTATTATGTTTTTGTATTCAAAGAAACAGTAGATGGTTCACTATTACATTACATCTTACATCAGCTCCTAGTAAGTTACATAAGCAAGGGAACCGCCCAAGGTTTTGGTGTTAGCTAAACCAGCAACAGAACAATAAATAAATGATAATTTTGAGTGTTTAGAGTCAGAAATGGGTTTTCTTACGTATTTTGAAAATATCGATATTATATCGATAATATCGGACGATTTTGCCGATAATATCAAATATCGATATTTTCCTGTTCGATATTAATATCGATATTTTGAGAAAAAATTGCATCCTTAATTGTAACATCCATTATATCACTTATATTATAACTAAAAACTAATCAAGTTCAATCAACATGGTAAAACGGTGTTTTGAAAACGTTTTAGTGCTAATTAAACCAATAGTTCTTCACAAATTTTTATCGTTATGATTGATAATTTCAACATTCTAAAAATTTCAATCACTCCAGGAGCTTTAAGTTCAGGATCCTTAGGAACCTTAAGATTTAGAAGGCAGTATCACCGATGTTGTCGTGGTTAAGTAGTAGAGTGGACATACTATACAAACTTCGCCATGTCATTGAAATAAAGGAGGCTTTCTATTTTATTCTAAATAGAATGAGTTAATAATGGGGTTTTAATAAAACTCCATTTTGTGCCATGTTTATAAACAGCTGACGTCAAGGAGTTAGAAGGTTTCGTCAGTCTCTTGTATAGTCTGTTCAAGCAAAGAAGAGCCTCTGGCAAGCTGGGAAAATGACTCAAGCTCGGTCAATTTTAGTTCAAGAATTTTCAATTCGATCGCAAATTGTAGATGAGAATGTTCCCTACAATTCGAGACCAGATTCATAATATTTGAAACAATAATGACTGAGCTTGAGTCATTTCCACATCTTGCCAGAGGCTCTTCTTTGCTTGGACAGACTATACGTACATGTATTCTACTAACAGCTGATCTAAAGCAACTATTGTCTTGTTTGATCTCAAACCCATCATTCGTGCATAGCTAATGATGATAACATCAGCTGTTGGAGAACAGGAGGAGCAGACGAAGACTCTCCTCATTTTTCGGCATCAGTTGGGATAAGAATATGTCAAAAAGATGAGGCTTAACCTCTTAAGGTGAGACACAGGCTTGGGATTCTTACTAGGCTATACTATGATATAATACAAAAATCATATGATATGATGTGTGACAGATATGTAGAACCATGTATATACTATGTAGCCCCCGCAGCCTAACCTCAAGCCTCACCTTATTTGACATGTTCTTACTATACCCTTATACAAGTCATAATTGTACTAAATTGACAATTTCAGTGAATAATTATCACGTTTTGTATTATCACGATAATGTTGAATACACCGGAATATCGGATTCATTTGTTTCCATGTGAATATTCAAGAATATCATATAACAAGCATAATCATTCAATTTCAATTAAATTATATCCAACTTGATTATTCAATTTTAATGATATGATTTTTTAAATATTTATTAACTATTTATAAAATATGATATAACTTTTATGTTATGATATTCGTCATGAATTTCGGAATAGAAAACGTTCAGAAGCAGAATTCAAGGATCGCAGAATGATGGAAACGCTACCATCGCCATCTATGAGCAGCATGAGAACTAACAGCAGAAAGCAGTGGATGGAACACTCGTTTGTTATTGGCTGAAGGCGTGGCTTGTTGGAAGTGGGGCAACCACCAATCAAATAGCCTGGTCGAGCACGAGCAGATAAGACATTCTGGCAAGATGGGAAAATGACTCCAGCTCTATCAATATCGGTTCAAAGATTATAAATCTGGTCTCAAATTTTAGAAAACATTCAGTTCTGTATCACGATACATGTTTAGAGGCAGTCTGACTGTAGTCTTCTCCAATTGGCTGAGAATGAGATATTATGCGATACAGTGCTTTTTGAAAATAAACTGTTTATTCTCGTCAATTTCTTGTGGAACGTTTCTCAATCCTTGTTATTCTACTTATACTCCATTATAATAATTATTGTTGATAAAGTCCAGTTGTCATTATTTTTTGGATTATATTATTAAAATCAAATCAAATAATATTTATTATTCCGAAAAATTGCATTACAGGATGATGAAAAATACACTGAAAACGGTTACCGGAATACCCCTACAAGACTATTCGTCTGTGTGTAGGGATGAGTTCTTGGTAGCCTGTAATAGGTCTACTGAGCCGTTACATTATTTTAGATAGATTTATCTATATCTATAAAAGCGAAATGGCACTGACTGACTGACTGATTCATTCATTCATTACGAATGGACATCAACAGGCATGTTCAGTTGGACGTTTAGACGCGCGCTAATAACGGATTTTAAAAACTTTTCAAAAATACGCAAAATATTTGAATTTTTCTATAGTTTTTCGGCGATTTCTGAATTTTTTTTCGAGAACCAATCGGTAGAAAATGTTGATATTTGGTGGGCAGGTTCAGATAAGGTCTAGAAATGTTTTGTTAAAATATTTTTGAAATCCGTTCAAGATTACGCTAGTAATCAGGTTTTCAAAATTGTACAAGTGTTGCGGGTTGCATATCCACCTTGATACGACCAATCGTTAGTGTGAATTAAATGGTTCAGCGAGATTATAGATGAAGTAATTTAGAAGATATTGAATCAAGTTTCAAACTATTTCCGATATACTTCCCAAGGTTACGCTCAATATTAGCGTTTTACTATTTTTCGGAATTTTTGGAGTTTTTCTTAGATTTTTCAAGAACCAATTGGCAGAGAATGTTGAAATTTGTTAAACAGGTCCAGATTAGGTCAAGAAATGCTGTGTTCAATAAATTTCGAATCCCTTCTGAACGGAATTTGCAGGCGAGCGAAGCGAGCCTGTTTGTCTCAGCTGACACTGGCAGAGGTTTTGCAGCGAGCGAAGCGAGCCTGTTTGATTCACTTACACTGCCGATACTGGCGGGGTCCAGGGGCGGAGCTCCTGGCTAGGCGGAGAAGGCGAGCAAAGCGAGCCTGCCGGCTAGTAAAATATATATGTATTAGCTCTTGAATATTAATGCTTTATAAAATATAAATAAAATAATTAAAACAATCGTGATTTATACAATAATAACGTAGAACAATAATTATTCTAATAATATAAGATGAAGAAAATAATTAATGAAAAAATAAATCAATAGCCTATATACCGTTTTGTATGTGACAAAAGCAGTTGTACAGGGACTAGTGAATCCTCAGGTCGGATTTAAATTGAGATGGTAATAGAATATATGAAAAAGATGACTTGATATTAAAAAAATGGAAAAGAAAAATGATAAACGAAGACGCATAAAAGTAAATTTAGATCACTCTAATGCCAGTAAATGGACCGAAGCAAGCTTTCAGACAGCTCCCAGCCAAGATGGTGGAGCCACCCCTCTACCAAACGCTTGAAGACAGAGGTATGACTTGGTACCAGACTTGGTAGACCGCTATTCATTGTGTCTTTATGTGTTTTCAAATTGATAACAAAATTGAATAAATTAATAAATGAAAAGTTGTGGATTTATAAATATTATTATAGTTTTTTTATGTTTCAAATCGTTCCATAATTAAATAAAACACACTCATATTGTCAACTCTATCTTTTATTTTTGTATAGAACCATGGTTTCATGGCCACCTGTTTTATTTCATCATTCATATCGATTGAGCCCTGATTTGAATGGGAACGAGAGGCGCTTCTACAGTACGTCCTAGCAAAGAAGATATTCTTGCAAGATGTAGGAATAGCTCCTGCTCGGTCAATATTGGTTCAAAAATTATGGATTTGTTCTGTAGGAAACATTCTGATCGACAATTAGAGAACAAATTTATAACCTTTGAACCAATATTGACCGAGCTGGAGTCATCTTCCCAGAATGTCTTCTTTGCTTGGAAAGGCTACCACGATTTATACCTTTGGATTTTTCGACAAATGACAGTGGAAATGTATTCCGCTTTCCAGGGCTGTTGCTGACGAGTTAAACGATTTGCCACGCGATATTTGATTTAGTGCCACGTTCGCTATTTCTGTTGTTTTTTAGTAGTGGAGCGTTGTTTTCTCGCGGTAGAAGAATTCTAGTTTACCTGAATAGTAATCGTTTATTTTGGCGTATTATTGGAACGGAACATGGAAGAGTGCTATGCACTGGCGGCTCGTGCCCACGAAAAAGGTGAAGTGCCCGTATCATTTACAGTACAGCACTTCATCTGTTTCGTGGGCACGAGTGCCACGGAATTAGGCGGCCTTGTCTGTCTCTCGTAACCAACTGATGTTAAGTATTTATTGTCGATTTTATCAGAAAAAGATAATCTAGACATAGCTAAATGCTGACAACTCTGACAAGATCAGCTGATGGAGTGGACAAGAAGCTGATGTAACTGCCTAACTCGTGACGTCAGCTATGCAAATTTTACAAGTATAAATTGTACTGCACTTGATATTCTCATCATGATCATACAAATACAATGGGAAGAGAAGGTATTGTCTTTACGAGCATATTCCAAAGTTTACACAGGGTGTTTCAGGAGGAATAAGCAATACTTCTCAGGCTGATTCCTTACACCAAGTAGACAAAAAGTTCCATGGGACAAACCCCAAAAACGCTTTGTTACCGAGATAACAATGGCGGTGTAATTGCTGGGCCGAGATATACTATTTTTTAATTAACTTAATTTTCCTGTAACTTAAATGTAACGAAATCCTGATCGTTTGGGAGCTTATCGGTTGTGGATCCGTTCGTCATCCAAATGCCTGTATTATTATAATATATTATCCTGAAAACTATTTTAGCAACTAGTACTACGAGAAAGAAACTTCAATAAGAATAATTATTAGAATGGTTAATTATTATTATTATTAGCGTATGGCTTTATTTGGTGGGGAGACCAAAAGGTAATTCCACCTCGCCAACATAACCATGTTTCGCCAATAGGAAACATGAACAAAAAATTGATTATTTTCACTGTAATTTAGATTTCGGGAAGTCCTTCACAATTTAGAAAGTCCGAGAGCACTAAAACACAGGTCAAAATACTAATCCAAGACTGGAAAATTTGGAATTTAAGAAAACTTTAGAGCACAAAATTTTTACGTGTTAATTGAATGGTTAATTGAATTGTTTATTGAACTCTATTAAAAAAATGATAAAAACTTTTTGAATCAAAACATGTCCCATATTAAAATTTTGAGAGAAAAACAACATAATTTGATCAAACAGCTAGCTTGCTACTTTAATAATTAAGGCCTCGGTCAAAGTACTACTAATTAAATTCAAATTTGAGCTAGAAAACTACAACAAAAGTTTGGCACTCACCATGATCATTTTTAAAACACAATATACACAACCACTTTCATACTCTACTGAACTGAATCTATCTACGATTTTCCCTCTGGGTGGAAAACCCCATCCAGAGAGCCGAGGCCTGTTCACAACTACATTTTTTGATGTTTTCCCGCCTGAGACTCGAATCGAACTTTCGCTTTTCCACTAAAAATTTGCTCCCTCCAACGACACCCGGTCGCCTAAACGAGCGCTGAGCCTATCTTAAGTGGAACAACCAAAATTCTGAAAAGGTCAATGTTCATACAATTCCCAAATATAGTAGCTTTTTCGACATGAAATTGAAACTGATACTTGGAAAATGCACGAAAATTGCACTAATTCTGACACCTAAGCAGCAAGGTAGCAATTTCTTTAAACTAATCAACATTAACAATGCAATATATTCTTCTTTTGAAAATCAAAGTTCATGTCAAAATTCTGTTTAACTCTATTAAGACCAATAACCTGAAAAATAATATAATTTACTACACACACATAAAATTAATCTCAATTACAGCAGAAAATTGAGATTTTTCGAAACATAATATTAATTTTTATAATTTTTTAGAGGCTTCACTCAGGTTCTAAAATAATCAATTCCTATGTAAAATTAGCTGAGGAATTCAATGAAACCTTCTGAAGTCTGTAACTTCAACGGTTATTGAGATAATTGAAAAAGTATGTTAAAAAAACGCCATTTTTCAACAATCAGGCTGAGGCCGCACTGCCGGTGGGTAGAGCCTGGAGGGTGGAGAGTAGTTGGTGAATCTATAGAACATACACACCATCCACAGTAATAAATCGTATGAATGGTATGTGTTCAGCCGCCATCTTGAAATTCTTAAATATGGACAACATAGCCTCAAAAAACAGAATGACGTCATACCATTCATACGATGTATTACTGTTGACAGTGTAAATGTTCTTTAGATTTACCAACTACCCTCCACCCTCAAGGCTCTACCCACCAGTGCGGCCTCAGCCTAAGGGTTATAACTGGATAAGGAATCATAAATTTGTAATTTTTATTAATGGAAGTTGAAGAGAGTCTGATTCTAAATTAAAGAAGAAGAAGAAGAAGAAGAAGAAGAAGAAGAAGAAGAAGAAGAAGAAGAAGAAGAAGAAGAAGAAGAAGAAGAAGAAGAAGAAGAAGAAGAATAAAGAGAATTAAGTGAGAGGAGGAATAAAAAAAGAAGGCGTTGCTTGTAAAGTGGCCGCCGCCAGAAGTTTTATTAGATAATGTGACTCTACTTACTGCTTGTATTATAGGTGGGCGATTGTAGAGATAAGAAGCAGAGAAGAGTGATATAGAATAGCCAGAAGGCTTCTTTTCGCTAACCCACCCCTCCACAATATTATTAGGATATCATAACCGCCCCCCACCACAGAAAAAAGGACAAAGGCCAATTGGCCGAGTCAGGCTGCTGGAATTTGTGACAGAGGGAGACAATCCGCTACTCCTTCTTCTTTTTCTTCTTCTTCTTCCTCCTTCTTCTTCTTCCCAATTCTTCTCCCTAATTCTAACCTTCTTCTTCTTCTTCTACTTCTTCTACTTCTTCTTCTTCTTCTTCTTCTTCTTCTTCTTCCTCTTCTTCTTCCTCTTCTTCTTCTTCCTCCTCTTCTTCTTCCTCCTCTTCTTCTTCCTTCTCTTCCTCTTTCTTCTTCTTCTTTCTTCTTCTTCTTCCTCCTCTTCTTTATCCTCCTCTTCTTCTTCCTCCTCTTCTTCTTCCTACTCTTCCTCTTTCTTCTTCTTCTTCTTCTTCTTCTTCTTCTTCTTCTTCTTCTTCTTCTTCTTCTTCTTCTTCTTCTTCTTCTTCTTCTTCTTCTTCTTCTTCCTCCTCCTCCTCTTCTTCTTCTTCTTCTTCTCCTTCCTCCTCCTCTTCTTCCTCTTCTTTCTCCTCTGGTTCTTTCTACTTCCTCCTCCTCCTCTTCTTCTTCTTCTTCTTCTTCTTCTTCTTCTTTTTCTTCTTCTTCTTCTTCTTCTTCTTCTTCTCCTCCTTCTTCTTTTTCTTCCTCTTCTTCTTCCTCACGTGCCTTGTCTTGCGTCGTCTTCTTATCATCGGTTCTCGTTCCCTTTTTCTAATTTGTTCTCTCCCTTTCTCACTTTCCAACTTTTCTCTATGCATTCTTGATTCTCCACCTCCTTTGTTCACCAACCTTTTCCCTATTATTTGCTGTAATTTTTTCCCCTTTCATTATTCCCCTCACAAATTCCCAACTTCCAACTTTCTCAACTTCTTCAACACTCTCATCATCAATGCTTTTTCAAAACTATTGCCACATTGCTATAGTCTGTTCAAGTAAAGAAGACCCTCTGGCAAGATGGGAAAATGACTCCAGCTCGGTCAATATCGATTCAAAAACCTATTGATTCAGTCTCCATTGCAGGAAACATCCTGATCTACAATTTGAGTCCAAATCAGTATTTTTTGAACTGATCTTGACCGACCTGGAGTCATTTTCTCATCTTGCCAGAGGGTCTCCTTTGCTTGTACAGACTATACACTCAAACCAAAGATTTTTGAAAATCGAGAAACTGGTTTCAATCTTTGATCTAAACTCAAACTCAAATTCACTGGCGGCTCGTGCCCACGAATTAGGTGAAGTGCTGTACATTAAAAGATACGGGCACTTCACCTGTTTTGTGGGTACGAGCCGCCAGCGCCTCTCAATCAATCTTGAATCGCAATTTTGTAACACTTGTATGACCCGCTAATGTGGGAGGAGCTTGTCCAGGCCAATAGCAGACGTTCACTGTGATTGGTTCAAGCAACTACCAATAGCAGTGTTCGACTGTTACTATAAAAATACTGCTATTCTTTATTCCAAATTTTGGTTCACCAGAGATCGATAATGCTGTAGCAACTGAAACCGGTAACTCGATTCTAATAAATCTGTGGTTTCACAATACCTTGTACAGTATAAACTGTTTAAGCAAAGAATACCCTCTGAGAAGAAAAAAAGTCTATAGTCTGTTCAAGTAAAGAAGACCCTCTGGCAAGATGAGAAAATGACTCCAACTCGGTTAATATTGATTCAAAAATATTGTTCATTTGGTCTAAAACGTAGGAAACATTCTGATCTACAATTTGAGACCGTATAAATATTTTTTGAACCAATATTGACTGAGCTGGAGTCATTTTCTCATCTTGCCAGAGGGTCTTCTTTGCTTGGGCAGACTATAGATTCATTTGATTTGATTTCTACATCCACTGACTGTTCTGTCTGGAAGTTTGGACTGCGAAAGTCAAAAACTGTAAGTGAATGACAGTTCGGAACAGTTGATCCAAAACAGCTGTTAACCTGCATCAATGATAGTTTGGTTGAATGGTTGAGTGGTAGTGGTTTAAGTTTGAGTGATGGAAAGGACTTCCTAGTCCTAACTTTGAATAAAAATGAATATTTTCAATTTTTTAATTTCATTTCATATTTGAAATTTATCAGCTGATTGTCAGTGGGCTGCGAACGTTCAAACTGGCAGTGGTTGTAGAGCCGTAGAACTATGATTGATACAGTCTGACCAAGCAAAGCAGAGCCTCTGGCAAGATGGGAAAATGACTCCAGCTGGGACAATATTGTTTCAAAAATTATTAATATGGTCTCAAATTGTAGGAAACAATTTGATCTACTATTGAGGCCACATTTATAATTCTTGAACAAATATTGACCAAGCTGGAGTCATTTTCCCATCTTGCCAGAGGCTCTTCTTTGCTTGGCTAGACTATATCTTGAGTTGATGAGACAGAAATCAATACCTAATAATTATGAATTTCGTGTAATTTGAAGTGAGATATTAATAATAAGCAAAACAATTAGAATCTTAAAAGATTATATCCGTATTACCAAAGACAATGTACTATTATAATATTATAATATAATACTATTATAATATAAGACATTTATAATATTATAATATAATACTATTATAATAGTACATTGTCTTTGGTATTACGAACAGAGAATATCAAATCATTATTTGTGGAGTAGAAGAGATCAGATGGCAAAATGGACCCTGAAAATGAATCATTATTAACATTATGATCATAGAATCATACGAGGAAACTGAGAATAAATATTATAATTATTTGAAAGATGTAAGAAATCAGCTGACAAAGAGAAGAACCCTAACAATTATTACTGATTAAGAGCTCATCCAAGACAAACGAGAATTATCATGAAGTGTGAACCGTTCAGGGAGCATTGCACCCTGAAGCATTGTCTCGTCATTATCACGTGACTTTTAAAGGTTTTCGAAGTCAAGTGGAGAGTTCTCGCTAAACTCGGCTAACGATCCACTAGTAAAATTTACACTGATGACTTCATGACAGACGGCGCGCACTCATTAACGCCTTCAGAAACGTGAAGAGGGTTCGATCAAAATCAGAACCGACAATGGAGTTATGAGAATCATATCACAAGACATTTCATTTTATTAGTGCATTTCATTTGAAAAAATTTATGATGTGATATATTTTTTACACGTTTCCGAGCCCCTAGAACACGAATCTGATGTCCGTTCAAATTCATATATCTCTATATATATATTTATATATATATAGCACATCACAGAGTCACTTTAAAATAATGGTAATAATATATACAGAAGACAGAGTCTGGGCTGAAGAAGGCTTGCTTCAGCAGCCGAAATATTCCCTGGCTCAAAAATGTAAGTTAAGTCTTCTTTCTAAATGTTTTTTCCAATTCTACAAGTGTCTTCTGTATATATTATTACCTTTATATATATATATATATATATATATATATATATATATATATATGTACAGTTTCTTGTTAACACGATAACTCCCGAAGGGCTTGTCGGAGAGCGACCAAATTTTGCACAAAAATCATTAGTGTTAATATCTCGGTCAAGTTCGTTAACCAGCCAAATTGGTCCAAGGGTAGGGGTGAAATTAGGGGATGAAAATTTTGAAAAATCACTACAAATCGACCAATAACGTGATCGTTTTGAAAATTGGTGGGTATAATACCCTTATTATTCCCTACAATTTGAGCCATCAACGAAAAAAATCCAATAAAAAATGGCAGAGAAAATGGCGAATAACACAATGCCAAAAATTGTGTTTTTCGAAAACGGCGCCTTTGAATTCATACCCTGAATAGCTCATTATAAGTCATATGATTTGAGCCATCATAGAATTGCATTTGAAATGCACTCTTTCCGACCGCCAGCTGCCGGAGCGAATTTTTTTTTTTAATATTCATCTCTAATCACAAATTGTTTGCTTCTTCGGATTCCTACTATCATATGATTGCAGGTTTGACGTCTAGTGGGATCGGACTCCCCAAATCATAATCACAATTATGATACCTCTTACCATGAAAGGTATTTCAGTAGAACGCCGGTTATTTGAACTGATGGGGACCGGAATCAATTCGGATAAGCAAAAATTCGGATAATTGGACATGTAATTGAATTGAAGAAAAACAATGTGTTAAACGTGTAATAAACGTTATTACATTTGAAAAGTACAGTTTAGTAATGTTAAATTAATATGGAAAGCAAAACAATAAATACTGTACTAAACTACAAGACAGTAAGTACAATAAGAAAAGCTACGATCACGTCGTGAACGCTAGTTTTTAATTTATTAATACGCTTAAGATCGATTCGGATGATTGGAAATTTGGTTAATCGGCGTTCGGATAGTCGGCGCTCTACTGTACCTCAATTTGCCTTGATAGAATTAAATTTTGTTTGTTATAATTTTCATTCAACTAGTCGATTTCCCTCCTTTGGAAGATTGACCATTCGTTAGTAAAGATTGTCATGCATTAGTTCCCCTCTCTGAAGGAATATTTATTGTAGCATTACACTCTAACTGGTTAACTAGATATTATTCAAAGTTGTCCTGTGCTGTCACTTGGTCACGGAAACTAGCTTATGGTTGAGAGGATCAACTATAACACACTATAACCACATGTTACCTCTTTCCTAGGTGATAATAATTATAATACAATAATAATATATTTCCAATTGGACTATTTTCATGCACTTTACCATAGTAGTAGTATGGAAGTAATAAAGGTGCTGTTTGTCACCGTGCCCAAAGTTTCAAAATCATTATCATTCAAACATTTGTTGATTATTTTTATTGATAATTTCAAATAATTTTAGATATTTTCGATGCTGCTTTGAATTATTTACCAACCTTTCAAATTTTAAATTGATAAATCATGTTTTTTTATCCTTGAGAGTTGAAATTTGTGAGTATAGTGAAAGTGGACATTGTGGATAGACATATAACCTACATCTTAAACCTTCATCATCACTCATTCATCCAAACCAAGTCACAATTGTAAAGGAAGAAAAGAAGAATATACAGGGTGTTTCAGGAGGAATGTGCAATACTTCTCAGGCTGATTCCCTACACCAAGTAGACAAAAAAGT
>CM029548.1:1220531-1420531 GCA_017141385.1 Sogatella furcifera | reverse complement strand
CAGAAGACATTCTGGCAAGATGGGGAAATGACCCTAGCTCGGTCAATATTGCGGAAAAGATTTTCAATTTCGTCTCAAATTGTAGGGAACATTCCGATCTACAATTTGATCTGTGAATGTATGACTTTTGGACCAAAATTGACTGAGCCGGAGTCATTTTCCCATCTTGCCAGAATGTCTTCTTTGCTTGAACAGATTGTTGGTTTCATCGATAGTGTAACTCATGGTTATAGCGTGAGGAAATTTGCTTAGTTTATGGATCCTATGATAGTGTTGCTCACCAGAAGGGTATTATTTTTTTATGAAGGATTTTATGACTTATGTGTGTCTTATGTAGTGTTACACACGAAATATTCTGTGAAAGATGCAATAAATACGTATGATTCTACTACATAACTCCCCTTGTATAGTCTGACCAAGCAAAGAAGAGCCTCTAGCATGATGGGAAAATGACTCCAGCTCGATCAATATTGCTTCAAAAATTATCAATTTCATCTCAAATTGTAGGAAACAATTTGATCTACTATTAAGACAACATTTATAATTCTTGGAAAAATATTGACCGAGCTGAAGTCATTTTCCCATCTTGCCAGAGGCTCTTCTTTGCTTGGTCGGACTATACAATATGTGAGGTTGTAGCATGATTTGAAACAGTTATAAATCTGTATGAGCAAAGTCTTCTGTTGCTTCTGAAAATCGAAAGCCAGAGTTGATAGATATGTAGATATCATGATTACAGTATATAGATATGTATAGTTAAGAGTTTATTATAGATATGTCATAAGTTATGATGTGTTGTTATTCACAAGCAATAAACATGAATATATGAAAACCTAAAATATTACAGTGACTATACAGGATGTTTCAGGAGGAATGTGCAATACTTCTCAGGCTGATTCCTTACAACAAGTAGGCAAAAAAGTTCCATGGGACCAACCCCCAAAAACGCTTTGTTACCGAGATATCAATGGCGGAAAATTGAGATTTTTCAAAATATATTAATTTTTCTAATTTTTTAGAGGCTTTAGTGCGATTCTAAAATAATTAATTCCTATGTAAAATTAGCTGAGGATTTCTATGAAACCAGGTCTGTAACTTCAACGACTCGTTGAAGGAGTGATAAAGCGCCGGTCTGATAACCAGGTGGACCCTGGTTCAAATCCCAAGCGGAGAACAATTTTTGACCACAGCACAATCACATAGATACGACCACCCCGTCTTTCAGAGGAGACGATAAGCCGTCTGTCCCGAGTACCTAAAAAGTAGTCGTCATCTATCATCCATTTCATTACCCACGCACAAGCCTATGAGCTCATGTGGGCTTCACCCTCATAAACAAACAAACAAACGGTTATTGAGATAATTAAGAATATGCTAAAAAACGCAATTTTTCAACAATAAGGGTTATAACTGGGTAAGGAATCATAAATTCGTATTTTTTATTAATGGAAGTTGAAGAAAGTCGGATTCTAAAAAAAAAGTTAAATGGCAGCGATCTTGCTCAAATCTCAGAAATAGCGATCAAAAATCGCAAAATCGCAACTAAATACACATCACTTGTGCTATGTTTTGTCGAATTTTTCGATATCTCAGTAACAAAGCGTTTTTGGGGTTGGTCCCATGGAACTTTTGTGTCTACTTGGTGTAAGTAATCAGCCTGAGAAGTATTGCACATTTCTCTTGAAACACCCTGTATGAGATAGTCATTGTACTATAATAATATGAATTTAAGTTTTTGGGAATTGGGAAAATCAAAAGCATCCCAGAATCAGAGAATTATCCAAATTTGTAAAGATGATGTGACAACGTTAGGCGGTTTCGTTTGTCCCTTGTACGTAACCTACTAACAGCTGATATTGTATCTTTCAATTTCAAAAATATCTTCTAAGAAGTAGATGATAAAAATTTCAACTCTGATGGACATCATCAGCTGTAAGAGTTAATTCTTACAAAGTTGCAGATAAATGTGAAAATTTTCGCTTATTGCTGAGATTTGTACAAATTAAAACAGCCCCTACATAGTGAATTCAGCCGTATGCTAATATTCACAAAATGTTAATAATAGGTCAGTAGCAGTAGTCATTTGCAGTAATTAGCCCTCAATTACATCCCCATTTGTTACCCCCTATTCATATACCCCCCACTACTTGTATCCCACTTGCTCCAAACCTACTGCTTCCCCTCTCACTCTCTCTAATTGAGACAAGCACTTTCCCTCACTCTCTATTTATACCCCCTCTACTTGTGCCTCCCTTGTACCCTCTCTCACTCTCTCCGATGGAGGCAAGCACAGCCCCTCTCCCTCTAACAGTGTCAAGCACTCAAAACCATAAATGGTTTCACAGCATAATAATTGGTCATATTATGGTTATTATGGTAATAGCCTGTCTCTTTTCAATTATTGGCTAGCCAATTTCAGCCATATACACTTATACAGCCATGAGGTCGGTCGTTCATCAAAATTTTGAACAGGACTGTACAGAGTATAGCCGGTCCAAACAAAGAAGACATTCTGGCAAGATGGGGGAGTTACTCCAGCTCGGTCAATATTGGTTCAAAAATTATAGTTTTGGTCTCAAATTGTAGAAAACTTACTGTTCTACAATTTGGGACAAAATTTATAATTTTTCAACCAATATTGACCGAGCTGTGGTAGCTTCCACATCTTGTCAGAATGTCTTCTTTGCTTGGACAGACTATAGGTGGCGGACGGTTCGACAATGTTTTATAAAATATATGATTTATCGACGCAATTAAAGTGGTAAATTGATTCATTGTCAGTGCAACCCCTTCCCTGAAAATGTCCCCCGCCTCTAAAAGTGTACCCTGAATTGTTCCCCAATTCCCCCTTTAAATGCCCCGCAACCCCTAGAATGTAACCCCCACCAACCCCTAAAATCTACCCCTATTCGCAGATTTGTTCCCCAATACCTCTCCCCAAATCCTTTCACCCCTTAAAAATATACCCTGAATTGCTCCCCAATCCCTCAAATCCCTAATAAATGTTGGATTGAAACATTGATTCGATGTGTTTGATTCATTGAAATGTTTTTTTAAATTGACAGCCTCACAGATCGACCACCCCTTTCCATCCCCCTCTCCCTATGATATCCGTTTTTATTGGCGGTGAAATGGGGTGAAAGTTGATTGAATTAATTTTAGGCGAGGCTAGTAGGGTTGGACTGATCTGATTGATTGACTGATTGATAGTGCAAAGATGATTTGCGGATTTTGTTGCGTATCGTTTTGCTTGTGTCTGCAATATACAGAGTGTTTCAGGAGGAATGTGCAATACTTCTCAGGCTGATTCCTTACACCAAGTAGACAAAAAAGTTCCATGGGACCAACCCCCAAATCTTACCCAAATCTCAAGAATGGCGATGCAAAATCGCTACTAAACACAAATTCATCACTTGTCCTAGGTTTTGTCAATTTTGCGATTTTTGATCGCCATTTCTGAGATTTGGGTAAGATTTACACAATCGCCGCCACCTAACTTTATCTTTAGAATCTGACTCTCTTCAACTTCCATTAATGAAAAATACAATTTTATGATTCCTTATCCAGTTATAACCCTTATTGTTGAAAAATGACGTTTTTAGCATGTTTTTCCAATTATCTCAATAACCGTCAATAACTGGTTTCATTGAATTCCAAAGCCAATTTTACATAGGAATTGATCATTTTAGAGCCTCACTAGAGCCTCTAAAAAATAAATATTTTTTGGAAAATCTCAATTTTCCGCAATTGTTATCTTAGTAACAAAGCGTTTTTGGGGGTTGGTCTCATGGAACTTTTTTGTCTACTTGGTGTAAGGAATTAGTCTGAGAAGTATTGCACATTCCTCCTGAAACACCCTGTATTGTATGGATGTCGATTAATACATGAATGGCTGAGATTTTCTTTGTTTAATAATTATTATAATTGATGGATTACTGTTTAGATTGATAAAATTTATCAATTTTAACAAATTGAACTTGGAATAATAAATATTAGATATTGCAGTGAACAAACTGCTGGATCAATATTCGCAATAGCAGAAGTCCTTTGTTTTATTTATAAAGAAATATTTGAATTAATCATCATAAACTTAAATTAGATTTCATATAATTATCACTTTTTTCATATATTCGTCTGTCTCTTTTACGTGATGTAGCCTATATCAGCTGATCTATTGTCAGTTTGGATTACAAGAATATCATCTATGCATAGAAATGACAACTTCGACTACATCAGCTGTTGGAGCGCATAAGCAGCAAACAGAGCGGCCTAACTTTTCAGCGTTAGCTACAGCACAGAGGACGGAGAACTTCAGCTAATTAAAGTGGGGATTACTCGATTAAAGTAGATTATTATGGGTAGATTATGTTTATTATGGGTAGATTATGGGTATTATGGGTAGATTACCCGTTTAAGTAGAGCTTATTAGTCCCTTCTCTGTGGCTATAGGTACTTGAACCTAGACAGTAAATATTTTAACTAGTATTTTACATTGTTCCAATAGAATAGAAGCATCACTTCAATTAACTAAAGTTGTCTGCATTGCATCATTGTATCACCAGAGGGACATCATGATCACTTTCTCCCATCCTCTTACTTGCTCTCTCTTTCTCTCTCTCATTACCTAATCTAATCCAATCCTTTCTCTCATGCTCTCTCATTGATCTAATCTAATCTAATCAAATCTAATCAAATCTAATCAAATCTAATCCAATCTAATCCAATCTAATCCAATCTAATCTAATCTAATCTAATCTAATCTAATCTAATCTGATTACCATATCTTACTCTTCTCCTCTTTCACACAGTTTCTCACTTTTCCTTGACCTCCTTCCTCTTTTTATTTTTCTCTCTTCCTCTCTCTCAACTCCACGTTTTTATCTTCCTCTGTTTTCTCTCTCACTATCTCCTCTCTCTTTTCTGTCTCTCTCTCTCCCCTTATTTCATCTCTCTATCTAACAAACCCTCGAACTATGATACAGTAACTTATAATGGGGTCAACAACCCTCCCTGGATTGGTTACCTAATCACCCACCACCCACCCTCACAATCAACATTATTTGACACCTGTCAATGTGATAATTGAACGCTATCTATGTGTGAGGGGTGTGTCCCAACCAAGTGTTGTAATCATAGCAAGTTAACACATGATATTTGATTGACATCAGATTTGCGAATGGTCTGTGATTTATTGGCGAAATCAATACGTATCATGTGAAGGGACAAATTGGTAGAGCTCCCAACAAGTAATCTGGCGGGTGAGCCAGCTGACTATCACCAACACTATAGCTGACACGTAAAAGTGAGGCGGTTTCGTCTGTCTAATGTGCCTTACTAACAGCTGATGTGGAGCATCTATTGCCTTTTTCTATTTACAAAACATAATATAGGCATAGCTAAATGACAACTCTTATTGACATCATCTGTAACTGTTGAAGCGTACAAGGAGCTGCTAACTGCACTTCAAGTAATAGCTCAATATATAACATTTTGATCATTATAATGTTAAACGGTATGAGGTGAATTTAACTCTCAAAATGGATTTTCCATGCCATTGAACAGTAATATCGATAGAAAATTCATATTAATGTCATTATAATGGATCAAAATATATAACTATTAGTGGTAGCCGGTTTTTCCAAAAGTTGATCTGAATATGATTAAATTTCATTTAGCTTGAAATTATGTTAATATAAGTTACCATACACTGACAGCTGATAGTTTAAACTAAAATTTCAGTTAAACGTATTTGGAGAAACCGGCCCTTAGAGTTCCTACTTGCGAGCAAATTTTATAATTTAGCAAGTGGTATTTTTTATTTTGGCATACTTTTAGCTTTCGTTCTGTATATGAAACATAATTGATAGACTTTTCATGTCATACTCGTTTTCTGATTAAAAGTATTTCATTATTCGATGAATTGTATTGTTGTGTCAAAATAAAAAAATATTTGATTTGATTATGGCGATATCATGTTTTCTCAATAAAAAGTTTATGCTCACAGTTGTTAATGAAAGTTGCCATTTAGCCAAGCCTATATGATGTTTTCGAAATCTGATGAAACAATGTATTACATCAGCTGTTGGTAGCTGAAGTAGAAACCGCACAACTATTTTATGTTATAGCCATATGAATGAGAAGACGGAGAATAAGATGATAAGAAACAAAAAAGAAGAAGACATGATGGGTGAGGTGATGCCAATCAAACGCTTTGGGGTGTGCGATTGACAGTAGTATAATGTGTGTGGGAAGATAACAGAAGGGGCTCAAATTATCAGGAGGGGGTTGAAGATGGGGGTGAGTACCTCCAGAAGTGATGCCCCTCTAGTCCTCATCTAGACTGGGGGAAGTATACCTTCAAATAGGAGAGACGCCCCCAGTCCACAACAAGACTAGAGGGAGTAGTACCTTCAAAAAGAGAGGTGCCCCCCCCTCTGTCTTTAGTTAGACTGGGAGAGAAGTACCCCCCCAAAATGGGGGATGGCACCCCCCACCCCCGACTTCAGCTAGACTGCACACAACATCAAATAGCAATTAGGGGTAGTTGAAGAGACCCTCTAACAATGTTGACAATCACGGTTATTTACAGTGGCGCACAATAAAAAAGGAAAATTCGGAAAAAGTGAGTGAAAACCCCCCTTTTCCACGAAGATTTTCCAGACAGAAATCTCATCATCTGTCTCTTTTTAGCACCCATCTGTTTGGTATGAAAGATATAGACGGAAATCGCTTCTCTATCTCTTTTTAGGAAATATATTTTCGGTAAAAGACATTTGGAAATCGCGTCATCTGTCTCTTTTTAGGGAAAATCTTTTTGTAGTAGACAAACCGGGGAAGCGTCTATCTGTCTTTGTCGCAAATATAATATTTTTGGTTGAAGACAGACGAAATCTTCAAGAAGGGGAATTTGTCGAAACCTGTCACTTAGTTTACGAAAATAATGTGAAATATTAAATCAAATTTATTTTGCGCACTCTTCTTTCTGACTCCCTAGGATTAAAAGATTATTCAGAGACTTGACATTCAAAAGTTTGTGGATTTATCAGCGAAGGTATAAATGGAGCCCTTGCCACAGCTGGCTACTCTGCTAGCTGCTACTTGAATAGAAGCTACTAGCTGCTAACTACTAATGCAAATACCCGTTTTTTAAAAATTTTATTTATAATTTGGAGGTACACACCCCATCTTCAACCCCCTCTGATAATTTGAGCCCCTTCTATGCGCTTCCCACACACATTACATCACTGTCAAATAGGTAAAACAGGTGAAGTGTCCGTATCTCTTACTGTACAGCACTTCACCTATTCCGTGGGCACGAGCCCCCAGTGATACTAACTAGCTGCTGGCATATAGAAAATACTAGCTGCTAGTAAAATAGTTGAATACCAAGTAGCAAGTTTTTGTTTGCTCGTTTGTAAGTGTGATGCCCATATGAGCTCTCAGGCTTGTGCGTGAGTAATATGATAGGGATAATTTTTATTTTATTTTATTTTAATTTTATTTTTATTTTATTTTATTTTTATTTTATTTTTATTTTATTTTTATTTTATTTTTATTTTATTTTTATTTTTTTTTTATTTTATTTTATTTTATTTTATTTTATTTTTATTTTATTTTTTTATTTTTATTTTATTTTATTTTTTTATTTTATTTTTATTTTATTTTTATTTTATTTTTATTTTATTTTTATTTTATTTTTATTTTATTTTTATTTTATTTTTATTTTATTTTTATTTTATTTTTATTTTATTTTTATTTTATTTTTATTTTATTTTTATTTTATTTTTATTTTATTTTTATTTTATTTTTATTTTATTTTTATTTTATTTTTATTTTATTTTATTTTTATTTATTGTTACAATTGCGACTTGATAGCAAGTATTTTAAGCAAAAGTGGTATGTGGATGATGATGATGTTTAGGCTACATAGTGAATGAATGATGATGGATGATGAATTAGAAATGACGAATAGTACTTACTGTCTAGTACAGACTTTTGAGGTATTCGGGACCGACGGCTTATCGTCTCCTCCAAAGCGTAATAGGCGATTGGACGATTTTGTCCAAAAACTGTACGTGACGTAACCTACTAACAGCTGACATAATGCATTAATTAATTGTCTCTTATTGACTCTTCTCAACATATCTGTCAAGATGTTTAGAAGTAAAGTTCAAGAATCAAAGAGCAGAAGAATGGAAATGCTGCCAACGCGATCTATGAGCGAACATGAGAACCAACAGCAGACATCAGTGAGTAAAATGCTCGCTTGTGATTGGCTGGAGGCGTGGCTAGTTGGCGTGGGGAGTGGGGCAACCACCAATCGTATCTTGTTTTATGTTTAGAGGCAGTCTAACTGACGACAGGAAGTTTGACAGTCTAGAAAAGTCAGAACAGTCTAGAACTGTTTCCGAGAACGAATTATATATAGATATATAGATATGTTTTGCTGTATGTACTCTTTGAGTAGTTGTGAAGGTGATATCGTGGTAGTAATCCATAATAAATGGAAAGACAAGATGTGGTCAAACCACTGGTTTTATTAGAAAATCGAGATACCGGTTTCGGTTGTTACACCATTATTTAATTATAAGATCTAGACCACCGTTATCAATCTAGAGATTGATAATGGTGTAACAACCGAAACCGGTATCTCGATTTTCTAATAAACCAGTGGTTCAACAACATCTTGTCTTTTCATTTATTGCTGTTTTTACACTCGCAGACAGCTAGCTGACTGTCCAGACGGAGCTGAGGATTAATATCAGTCACTTGCCAACCGTCAAACCGTTCCATACCGTTCCAGCTATTTTCTATTCTTTAGAAATAATTTTAATAATTAAATAATTTTAATAATTTAATAATTTCCTATTCTATTCAGAGCAATCAGAGTCTACTACTTCCATCAAAATCCACAAACTAGAAAATAATTTGGCAGACAGCTTTTGTAAATTTATCCCCTGTGATTGTTGGCAAAATGTTTTGAAAAAGGGGAGCGCATTTCATTTTCAGGCTATGAATACTATACTAGACTGACTTTAATGAAGCTATTGTACTTTGCACAAATAATAGGGCCTGGGACTCTTTGGGGACTTCACAAACTACTGAATGCCTGGTTGACAAATGAAAAGGATTTCATCATCTGGAATATTTGAACAGTATGATACAGACTGTCCAAGCGAAGAAGACCTTCTGGCTAGATGGGAAAATGACTCCAACTCGGTCAGTATCGGTTAAAAAATGATAAATGTGGTCTCAAATTGTAGGGAACATTCTAATCTACAGTTTGAGATCAAATTCATGATTATCGAACTAATATTGACCGAGCTGGAGTCATTTTCCCATCTTGCCTGAATTTTTTCTTTGATTCTAACTATTGTCGTTCAACTCTACAACAAGCACTAGTTTACAACAAAAGGATAATGACAAATTTGTACTCTGCTATATTATTATTGTTATTATAGTTTATTGTTCAATATCTCTTTGTTTCCATCCTTTCTTCCGAATTTTCTATCTCTTTCTTTCAATATCTTTCTTCAACTTATTCATTCAAGTTTGAAGGTTCTCCTCTATCAACTTCTTTTTACTCGTCAGCATTATTCTCTTCCTTCTTTTTTCTCTCCTTTATCATCTTCTTCTTCTTTTCCTTCCACTTCTTCTTCCCCCTTCTTCTCTTCTTCTTCCATCACACCAAAGGTACTCAGCTCTTCCGTTTATTAGTAGAAAGGCAATACATTCTTGATCTTTTAATTTAATTTTTTTTAATTTCTGTCTCTGAGCGTACTATATTTCTCACCAACAATGCAATATTTTGCCAATATTATTTTCTTAATGTATTATATTATTTTCTGTAAATGAATGAATAAATATTATGCGATTCTCTTCCCTCGATTCATTTCCACTTTTTTATATGATTGGAAAAAAGGTAAAATTTGCAGTCTCTCCTAAATTAGCGTATGGTCTTTATTTCCTACAATTTGAGATAAAATTGATGATTTTTGAATTAATATTGACTGAGCTGAAGTCATTTTCCCATCTTGCCAGAGGGTCTTCTTTGCTTGGACAGACTATACCATATCATGTGCAACTCTCATTAGATTTACATTGAATTTACATACTGCTTTCCTACAATAATAATTGCAGTATTGCTCTTTAGCTTTAAAGAATACGAAGCATTAGAGCATAATTTTCTAGAATCTAGTTCCAAACATCTCAGGTCTAGTTTTAATTTTGCTAATGAATGAATGTAGGCAAAGGATCGGATCTGCTTTTGTGCAAAATGAGGAGGCTCTCACTCTACTACACGTAACTTCCTACTTGGAATACACTGTATTCCCCATCTTATACATGGTAAACCAATTCAAAAGTTACATCAAATACAGAATAGTCTCACCACAATCCGACAATATTGGACTTGGGAAAGACAATGGCTCACACGACTGCAGACAATGGTCCGTTTGGGGGGGGGGGTTTAGAGAGGACCCCCTGGTGTGGGGGAGGACTCACGAGTAGGGGGAAGGATCCACGAGTAGTGGGGGGTGTTCAAATAAGGAGAGGGAGGTTGTTAGAAAGAGAAGAAGCATTCCCGTTGAGATTTGAAGTCTTTGTGACAGAAAATCGATTTCTCATACAGCGACCATAAAACAATATCGGCAGCGTTATGCTGACAGAATAGAGAAGATAAAATATTGAGGTTAGGATAGAAAAATTACTATAGTAGGCTAGAGGATGGAGAATTGAGCTTAGCTAGCGAGTGAGGCGCTCTGAGTGATGGTATAATATCAGGAATAGTAACACTGGCGGCTCGTACCCACGAAATAGGTGAAGTGCCCGTATCTTTTACTGTACAGCACTTCACCTGTTTCGTGGGCAGGAGCCGCCAGTGAATAGTAATATTATATAAGTTGGATTTAAAGATTGATTTTTGAAGTTTCATCAAAAACCGTAGGTAATAATATACAGAGTGTTTCAGGAGGAATGTGCAATACTTCTCAGACTGATTCCTTACACCAAGTAGACGAAAAAGTTCCATGGAACCAACCCCCAAAAAAGCATTGTTACCGAGATAACAATGGCGGAAAATTGAGATTTTTCAAAATATATTAATTTTTCTAATTTTTAGAGGCTTTTGTGAGGTTCTAAAATAATCGATTCCTATGTAAAATTAGCTGAGGAATTCAATGGAACCAGTTCCAAGTTTGTAACTTCAACGGTTATTGAGATAATTGGAAAATATGCTAGAAAACGCAATTTAAGAAATAAGGGTTATAACTGGATAAGGGATCATAAAATTGTATTTTTATTAATGGAAGTTGAAGAGAGTCGGATTCTAATGAAAATTAAATGGCGGCGATTGTGTAAATCTTACCCAAATCTTAGAAATAGCGATCAAAAATCGCAAAATCGCTACTAAACACAAATTCATCAATTGTGCTGTTTTGTCAATTCTGCGATTTTTGATCGCCATTTCTGAGATTTGGGTAAGATTTAGACAATCGCCGCCATTTAACTTCATCTTATGAATCCGACTCTCTCCAACTTCCATTAATAAAAAATACAATTTCATGATCTATTATCCAGTTATAACCCTTATTTTTTAAAGAATTGCGTTTTCTAGCATATTTTTCCTAATTATCTCAATAACCGTTAAAGTTACAAACATGGAACTGGTTCCATTGAATTTCTCAGCTTATTCCACAAAGGAATTGATCATTTAAGAACCTCGCTAAAGCCTTTAAAAAATTAAAAATAAATATATTTTGAAAATCTCAATTTTCCGCCATTGTTATCTCGGTAACAAAGCGGTTTTGGGTGTTGGTCCCATGGAACTTTTTTGTTTACTTGGTGTAAGGGATGAGCCTGAGAAGTATTGCACATTCCTCCTGAAACACCTCGTATATTATTGAGGACATTTTACACGGATGATTTTTCATGCCTATACAGTTGTGATAAAAAATACAAAATTCATCCGCGATTGTACCAAGAAAAACCCATTGCTGCAAAGTTGCTCAATATATTAATATATTATATAAAAACTCATTCTTGAAAAAACAGTGTTGCAAAGCTCATTATTTGACAAAACCGAAGATCTAGAAATAACAATTGACTCTCAAAAACTTCGTGTTTCATGGACTGTCCAAGCAAAGAAGACCCTCTGGCAAGATCAGAGAATAACTCCAGCTCGGTCAATACTGGTTCAAAAATATTAATTTGGTCTCATATTGTAGATCAGAATGTTTCTTACGATTGAGACTCAATCAATGATTTTTGAACTAATATTGACCGAGCTGGAAACATTTTCTCATCTTGCCAGGGGTCTTCTTTGCTTGGACAGACTATATCGTTAATTATTATCAATTCAAATTGTTCAACAAATGCCTAAACTAGGTGTGAATAGTTTCAAAATTTTTAATTATTGTTCATTGAGAATTATTATAACAAAACATTTCGGTATATATATATATGCATATATTAATCCATGCAATCATATGCATATATGTCGGTAATCCATGAGCATGCGAATGTCTGGCATAGTCTGTCCAAGCAAAGAAGACATTCTGACAAGATGGGTGAACGACTCCAGCTCGGTCTACTGGTTCAAAAATTATAAATTTTGTTGCTAATCAGAGTAGAATTTTTCCTACAATTTGAAACCAGATTAATAATTTTTCAACAAATATTGATCGAGCTGAAGACATTTTTCCATCTTACCAAAGAATGTCTTCTTCGCTTGACAGACTATATCAACGAGTTTTCTTATTGACCAATTATTAAATGATAATTTTTATGGATAACATCAGCTGTTGAAGCACAAAATGAGCAAACCTAACTTTTTGGCGTCAGCTTTATATTGAAATCAACATTGTTGTTATAATAGGACACTGGCGGCTCGTACCCTCGAAACAGGTGAAGTGCCCGTACCTTTACTGTAAAGCACTTCACCTGTTTCGTGGGCACGAGCCGCCAGTTTAATAGGACTTTCGAAAAACTCACAATCCACTTCATTAATATTAACATACAATCCTTCTCAATGATCTGAATCCAAACCTACTATCCTTCCCATTAAACTATTTCACATGAAATCTAACGTCGGATTGTCTTCCATTTTAAAGAAACTGGATTTATATTTACTCACAATTATCCGTAATTTACTGTAGCAACCATTTTGTAGTGTATAGGATCCGCCATTTCATGTTATCAACTGACTACAGTTTGAGCCAATGAGCTGCTTGCAGAAGAGAAACACGTTCGACCAATGACAGTGAGTTTACTCCCACTTACCACGCCCCTAGTCCACCATTGGCCAGAACGTTTCCACAATTCTATTAATTTCCAAGGCAACATTCTCTGGTTTTCTAGACACTCTTATATTATCATAAAATAGCCTAGATTTTTAATGAATCCACAATATTTTGTACAATCTTATTTTTCGAACGTGGTCGATAGAAAAATTTTTGTAATTTATCTTTGGAAATTTAATATTGATATCTATTCATTAATCTCAGTACAAATATAATAAGTGGAGATATAATTTACTAGCCGGCAGGCTCGCTTCGCTCGCCTTCTCCGCCTAGCCAGGGGGCTTCACACCCTGGACCCCCGACAGTATCGGCAATGTAAGTGAGTCAAACAGGCTCGCTGCGCTCGCCTGCAATACCTCTGACAGTGAAAGCTGAGACAAACAGGCTCGCTTCGCTCGCCTGCAAATTCCTTTAAGAAGGGATTCGAAATTTATTGAACACAGTATTTCCAGACCTAATCTGGACATGTATACCAAATTTCAACATTTTCTGCCAATTTGTTCTCGAAAAATCAAAGAAAAACTAGCCGGCAGGCTCGCTTCGCTCGTCTTCTCCGCCTAGACAGGGGGCTCCGTCCCCTGGACCCCCGACTTTATAGGCAGTGTTAGTGAGTCAAACAGGCTCGCTTCGCTCGCCTGCAAAACCTCTGTCAGTGTCAGCTGAGACAAACAGGCTCGCTTCGCTCGCCTGCAAATTCCGTTCAGAAGGGGTTCGAAATTTATTGAGCACAGCATTTCTACACCTAATCTTGACCTGTTTACCTAATTTCAAACTTTTCTGACAATTTGTTCTAGAAAATTTTAAGAAAAACTACGAAAAATTGTAAAATGCTAATATCGAACGTAACCTTGAGAAGTATATCGGATATAGTTTGAAACTTGATCCAATATCTTCTAAATTAGTTCATCTATAATCCCGCTGAACCATTGAATTTACAGTTAACAATTAAATTTAAGGATTGGGCGTATCAAGGCGGAAGATATGCAATCCGCAATATATTTACAATTTTGGATAAGTGATTACTGGCGTAATCTTGAACGGATTGCAAAAATGTTTCAACACAAAATTTCTAGACCTTATCGGAACCTGCCCACCAAATATCAAGATTTTCTACCGATTGGTTCTTGAAAAAAATAAGAAAACACCTAAAAACTGAGATATTTGGCGTACCCTTATGAAGTTTCAAAAGTCCTTTCTTTGCGCGCGTCTAAACGTCCAACTGAACATGCCTGCCAAATTTGAACGCATTCCGTCCAGTGGATTTTTAGTTCTGGTGATGAATGAATGAATCAGTGCAATTTCGCTTTTATATATATAGAGATAATAACTCTATCGAAATAATTATTCTAATTTTGACTAAAATCCAAATATAATTCTACAACAATCAAGTCACAATCTTAAAAATCATAAGAAAATTTTATTCTATGATCAACTATTTCATGAGATTTTCACAGTCATCAGCAACTGAAACCGGTATCCCGATTTTCTGATATAGTCTGTTCAAGCAAAGAAGACCCTCTGGCAAGATGAGAGAATGATTCCAGCTCGGTTAATATTGATCCAAAAATTATAAATTTAATCTCAAATTGTATAAAACATTCTAATCTACAATTTGAAACAAAATTTATTATTTTTGAACCAATATAGATTGATCTGGAGTCTTTTAACCATCTTGCCAGAGGGTCTTCTTTGCTTGAACAGACTATAAATCTGTGGTTTTACAATATATTGTCTTTTCATCTATGATCTTCAGAGTACTTCACCATGCACATTTCAGAACCCTCTCGTTCAATAATAGAGAGCTTGCATGATTGCGTGTACATCGCATATTAGGGGGTTATTGAGGGGTGTTAGGGTTCATTAAATCAAGCGGTTGTCCAATTATTATTATTGAGGCGTCGAAAGATGTCTTGTGTCTTAGATCACACCATGGGTTTTTCAACCCACGATTAATCTATGTTGGGTCTATATGGATCAGGCTCTCATCGCTCTAAACCCTTCATCTCTTCCTTATATTTACTCTTTTTATTTTTTCTTCCTCTTCTTCTTCCTCTTCTTTCTCCTCCTCTTCTTCTCCTTCTTCTTCTCCTTCCTCGTAATTAGTGTAACGCTCATTTATTTTCATTCTTATAGCATATGATTCGAATTATTGTATTATGTAATCTACATGAATAAAGTGATTGAATCTGAATCTGAATCTTAATCCTCCTCTTCTACTCCTCGCTTCTTCTCGATTCTTCTTCTTCTTCTTCTTCTTCTTCTTCTTCTTCTTCTTCTTCTTCTTCTTCTTCTTCTTCTTCTTCTTCTTCTTCTTCTTCTTCTTCTTCTTCTTCTTCTTCTTCTTCTTCTTCTTCTTCTTCTTCTTCTTCTTCTTCTTCTTCACTCTTTTCTAACACATGAAGATTCACCTTTTCTTCTCCCTTTCTGTTCTATTTTCATTCTCCTCTTCCACTTCCTTCTCTCATTTTCCTCTTCCTTTTCTTCTTATCCTTCTCTTCTCCTCTTTACCCTATTATTGTATTTTTCTCATTTTCACTCTTCTTCTTCTTCACCCTTTTCTCCTCCTTGCTACTTCTTTCCCCCTTCTTATATATTTTCAGTCTTTTCTTCATCTTCATCTTCTTCTTCTTCTTCTTCTTCTTCTTCTTCTTCTTCTTCTTCTTCTTCTTCTTCTTCTTCTTCTTCTTCTTCTTCTTCTTCTTCTTCTTCTTCTTCTTCTTCTTCTTCTGACTAGCACACACCATCATCTTGTCGATTACATATTTTTGTTCATTTCAATCCACTTCTCATCTCGATCATTATCTCCTTTTCCCCCTACCTCATTCTCCTTCTCCTCATACGCCTCATTCTCCTCCTTCACCTCCCTCCTCCTCTTCCTCCTCCTCCTCCCTCCTCCTCCTCCTCCTCCTCCTCCTCCTCCTCCTCCTCCTCCTCCTCCTCCTCCTCCTCCTCCTCAGCATCATCATCATCCACTCCTCTCCTTCCTTGATTTTCTTCCTGTATTTTCCCCCTCATTTTTTGTCTCCAATACCATTTTGATTGCTGGTCTTTGCTCTATTTTCGTAGTGTGTTTTCAATCAAATTCATTCCTAGTTGAAAACAATCTCTCATAGAATTTTTCCCTCTTTTGTCTATTTTCAATTGTACTTCCACCTAGTTTTGATTTCGTGGGGGAAGAGTGATTGAACCCCTTCCTCCCCCCCGTCACACACTATAGCTCAGCGGAGGGAGGGGGGTGAGTTATTGCAGGGGTGATTTTCGCCTCAGCGGGATTGAAGCAGCGGGTGGCAGAGTTATGATCCATGTTGTTAGTGAAAGAGAATTGACAGAGAAGAAGTGGAAAGAATAGAGAGAGAATTGAATTGAATTGAGTTGTTTTCAATTTTTAAATAAATATAGGCCCATATTTTGTGCAATGAACTATTCTATTTGATTATTTTTCAATGTTTATTCTATAATTTTTTTGAATAACTATTATTTGACAAGGGTTGGAAGGCGGAAAAAAGGTATGAGGGATGATAATGATAATATTCTTATGGCTTTTAATGGTGCGAGGAGACCCTCAAGGGTAGTTCCACCTCACCAATGTGGAACTATACTTGGCCGAATACTGGTCACCCATCCAAGAGCAGTCCACAGTGATCGTTACTTAACATCACGATCATCGATAGATCACTGTTACCGAGTGACCAATGCCCAGTATGACGGATAACATATCTTTGAAGAAAGAAAAATGTTCAAAAGTATCGAAAGAAGAGTAAAAGAAAGACTAAAGGACAAATTTAACCGAGATGAAAGTCGACTATGAAATGTATAGTCAGTCCAAGCAAAGAAGACCATCTGGCAAGATGGGAAAATGACTCTAGATCAGTCAATATTGGTTAAAAGATTATCAATTTGATCTTAAATTGTAGGAAACAATTTGATCTACTTTAAAAACCAAATGTAAATTTTTTGGAAAATTATTGATAGAGCTGAAGTAATTTTCCCATCTTGCCAGAGGGTCTTCTTTGCTTACACTGACTATATCACTTGATTGTCTTCTCGCTTGTGAGGAGGTGTGTGAGAAGACAGGTCCAAGCAAAGAAGACATTCTAGCAAGATGGGAAAATGACTCCAGCTAGGTCGAAATTGTTCCAAAAACTATACATTTGCTCTCAAGAACAGATCAGAATGTTTCTTACAATTTAAGACTAAAATATTAATTTTCGTACCAATATTGACCGAGCTGGAGTCATTCTCCCATCTTGCCAGAATGTCTTCTTCGCTTGGACAGACTATATAAGTGTAGAGGTGTGTAAAGAAGGAGAAGGAGAAGGAGAATGAGGAGGAAGAAGCAGAAGAAGAAGAAGAAGAAGAAGAAGTAGTAGTAGTAGTAGTAGTAGTAGTAGAAGAAGAAGAAGAAGAAGAAGAAGAAGAAGAAGAAGAAGAAGAAGAAGAAGAAGAAGAAGAAGAAGAAGAAGAAGAAGAAGAAGAAGAAGAAGAAGAAGAAGAAGAAGAAGAAGAAGAAGAAGAAGAAGAAGAAGAAGAAGAAGAAGAAGAAGAAGAAGAAGAAGAAGAAGAAGAAGAAGAAGAAGAAGAAGAAGAAGAAGAAGAAGAAGAAGAAGAAGAAGAAGAAGAAGAAGAAGAAGAAGAAGAAGAAGAAGAAGAAGAAGAAGAAGAAGAAGAAGAAGAAGAAGAAGAAGAAGAAGAAGAAGAAGAAGAAGAAGAAGAAGAAGAAGAAGAAGAAGAAGAAGAAGAAGAAGAAGAAGAAGAAGAAGAAGAAGAAGAAGAAGAAGAAGAAGAAGAAGAAGAAGAAGAAGAAGAAGAAGAAGAAGAAGAAGAAGAAGAAGAAGAAGAAGAAGAAGAAGAAGAAGAAGAGTAAGATGATAAATGGTGGAGCATTAGTATGAGAAATGAAAAACTCGGAAAATTGCGGCTCCTGTGTACTGTTGTCTGCCTGCTGCAACTTGAGAGACAGGATTCATTTCATTCATTCATTCATTCGTTCATTTCTTGCCGCTTGCTACCTGTGCACTCTGGTGGTATTGCTCGGGAACATTCTTTGTTGTGCTTGAGGGTAAATTGATGTAGTAAGATGTACTGCGAGATGTAGTATATGTGAAAACAGAAGTGACAGTAACAGAGAAAGGAGTAAAAGAGTTACTAGAGTAATTGCGTATGGAAAAAGTTAAAAATGAGAGTACAAACTTATAACAAGTACCCTATATTCGAAACTCAGCGCAAGAGCATCGGTTGTAATATTATTCCTTTTTATAGTCTGCCCAAGCGAAGAAGACCCTCTGGCAAGTTGAGAAAATGACTCCAGCTCGGCCAACATTGAATAAAAAATTATTGATTTGGTCTCAAATTGTGAATCAGAACATTTCCTATAATTTAAGACCAAATCAATAACTTCCGATCCAATATTGACCGAGCTGGAGTCATCTTCTCAACTTGCCAGAGGGTCTTCTTTGCTTGGAAAGACTATACAAGTCAATAACTTCCGATCCAATATTGACCGAGCTGGAGTCATTTTCTCAACTTGCCAGAGGGTTATCTTTGCTTGGACAGACTATACAAGTCTTTTTTCCCCAAATCAATCCTTGAAGTTAGAAATCAAGCCTTCCACTCAACCTATTATGACAATAATATTGGACAACAGGAGCACTACGGTACTTGTCTGAGGTACCTGGAGTTGAGGTACTTGTCATTTCCATATCCTGGTATATTATTGTTTGCTAATTTTATTCAATCACAATTAAACATTGGAATTTTCTATAATTTATAACATTTTTTGGTTACTCTGTCATGTAATTGTTTTCCAGTGCATTCAAAAATCCCAAAGTTTTTAAACATTTTTTTAAAATTTAGTGTTTCTGATCAGATCTTCATTGTTAATAGTAAACTTATATCAGGACTTTTAAAAGTGAAAAGTGTTTTTTAATATATTAATAATTAATTCGAATCTCCATTTATTGCTACATAAATCGACAAAGGACTTCTGCAACTGCAAATATTGACCAATGTACTAAATAGCAGTCGAGATCCATTGGATGAAACTGTTCAAAAGTGTTTTTTGAAGTTAAAATTGTAATGTAAACATTCATCATCCATCATCATTCATTCACTATGTAGCCTAAACATCATCATCCACTTATCACCTTTGCTTAAAATACTTTATATAAGTCGCAATTGTAGAAATAAATGATTAATAAAGTAAACATGAAAATGTTATGTTCACAAATGAAATTCACGCATAGAGAGCGCAGCGGACAAATCTCCAGCCAACTTCTGCTGTCCAATATTCCAAATTTAAGTGACCTAAAATTGTTTTACAAGATAAACAATTTTCTGTTTCCTAGATACTGTGCAGATTCTTCAAATCTCTAGCAATCTCCAAGTAGGCCTATGTATTGCTGACGATAAAAAGTTAGACGGCTTCGTCTGTACCCTGTACGTTATGTAACCTACTAATCGATGATGTGAAATATCTACTATCTCATATGATTTCAAAAACATGTGGGCTACAAATTAAAGTAAAGAATTTTATTGTATTTTATCAAAAACATTTTTTAATCATTTGGGCAAATAGCTCAATGACAACTCTAACTGACATCAGCTGTTGGAACGTACAAGGAGCAGATAAAACCAACTAACTTTTTAGCGTCAGCTGACAATGGTCGATTTCTGTGTGCTGTATCAATGCTCAAGCATATTATATGCAGCATGCTACACAGCATACAAAAATCGATCAAGTGAAGACATGGGGGTTCTAAAAGAGACTAGCGTATTATTAGATGATTCAGCGGTTACTGCCAGATCATTTCACATCAATATAGAACAGATTATGACTTATGAGGAGAGGGGAAATCACGAAAATTACCCTACAGTGTCTGTCCAAGCAAAGAAGACATTTTGACAAGATTAGTAAATGACCACAGCTCGGTCAATATTGGCTCAGAAATCAAAATTTGATCTTGAATTGTAGATTCAAATGTTTTCTTTAATTTGAGACCAAAATTATAGTTCTTGAACCAATATTGATCAAGCTAGAGCCATTCTCCCATCTTGCCAGAATGCCTTCTTTGCTTGGACAGTCACAGACTAGTAGCCCATTCATCAAAAAACTACTCATCAAAATGTGTACCATTCAGATTAGGCTCTGTGCAATTTCGTGGTCTTCATAGCCTAATAGTATAGTCTGTCCAAGCAAAGGAGACATTCTGGCAAGATGGGAAAACGACTACATATCAGTCAATATTGGTTCGAAAATTATAAATTTGGTCTCAAATCGTAGATCAGAACGTTTCCTACAATTTAACATTTCATTTATGATTTTTGAACTAATATTGACCGAACTGGAGTCATTTTCCCTTCTTGTCAGAATGTCTTCTATGCTTGGACAGACTATAGGGTAGTAGGGGAGTTTTCAAAGAATGGATTTCCCTCAACAAGCTTGAAGAAACAATTATTCACCCCAGTTTAGTCTGTTCGAGCAAAGTTGACATTCTGATTTGATGGGAAAATGACTCCAGCTCGGTCAATATTAGTTCGAAAATTATAAATTTGGTCTCAAATTGTAGGTAACAACTTGCTCAACAATTTGAGACAAAATTAATTCATCTTGGCCCAATATTGACCGAGCTGTAGTCATTTTCCCGTCTGATCAGAATGTCTTCCTTGCTCGAGTGGTCAATACTATTTACACTTCATTGACTATCTATAGAAAGTGTGTACTACAGTCATTGACTATCCAATTGCCTATGGATTGAGACTAGTAATTGACTATTCATTTATGATCTTTCTATTCTAGTAAAGGGTTACTTCATTCCCGGAATGATTTGATTGGTTCAGGGAGTCGAGAATATTGAATACAATCATCGACTAAGGGCCGGTTTCTCCAAATACGTTTAACTGAAATTTTAGTTTAAAATTATCAGCTGTCAGTATATGGTCACTTTTATTAACTTGTGTTTCAATTGACCCAGCTGATGGTTTAATCCAAAATTCAGATTTTAATCCAAAATTCAGATTAACTTTTTGAGAAACCGGCCCTAATTATTGTGGTTGAATCAAGAATCGAAAATCGAATACTTTATTTCAACTATCGCTACTTTTGAATAATAATGACCGTATAATCAGTAGTGTTGTACTGCCCAAGCAAAGAAGACATTCTGGCAAGATGGGAGAATGACTCCAGCTCGATCAATATTGGTTAGAAAAATAGAAATATTTGGTCTCAAATTGTAAATAAGAATGCTTCCCAATACATTATTACAGTCAGTAGAAGAAGAAGAAGAAGAAGAAGAAGAAGAAGAAGAAGAAGAAGAAGAAGAAGAAGAAGAAGAAGAAGAAGAAGAAGAAAAAGAAGAAGAAGAAGAAAGAAGAAGAAGAAGAAGAAGAAGAAGAAGGAAGAAGAAGAAGAAGAAGAAGAAGAAGAAGAAGAAGAAGAAGAAGAAGAAGAAGAAGAAGAAGAAGAAGAAGAAGAAGAAGAAGAAGAAGAAGAAGAAGAAGAAGAAGAAGAAGAAGAAGAAGAAGAAGAAGAAGAAGAGAAGAAGAAGAAGAAGAAAAGAGAAGAAGAAGAAGAAGAAGAAGAAGAAGAAGAAGAAGAAGAAGAAGAAGAAGAAGAAGAAGAAGAAGAAGAAGAAGAAGAAGAAGAAGAAGAAGAAGAAGAAGAAGAAGAAGAAGAAGAAGAAGAAGAAGAAGAAGAAGAAGAAGAAGAAGAAGAAGAAGAAGAAGAAGAAGAAGAAGAAGAAGAAGAAGAAGAAGAAGAAGAAGAAGGAAGAAGAAGAAGAAGAAGAGAAGAAGAAGAAGGAGAAGAAGAAGAAGAAGAAGATGAAGATGAAGAAGTAATTATTATGTAGGTATGGCCTAGATCATTATCCAGCTCAAGAATGCGTCCGTAGTAATCAGAGGTTAATTATTTGGGAATTTTTGTCATTAATCATTGTAAAATAAATTTAGACACCGTATGATGCTTTCTCATGTTAATTTCATAATGATGGGTAGATAACGACCAATGATAATTTGGTGAATATGAAGCTCAATTCATTATAATTGGTAATAATAGTTTTGATAATATGGAAAATGAAAACACCATAGTGTAAAATGAGAATTTAAAAGCGCCAAGAATCCTATTACTTGTAAGATATTTGCAATTGAGATAAATTAAAAAATTTGAAAACTTTTGAAGACTTTCCAATTTTCATTTAGAAAACCATTAAATAAAAAATTTAACATTAAAGACAACCATTTGCATTCACGTGTAGCTGACGCGTGTAATTTACTAACAGCTGATGTAATGTATCCATTGTCAATTTTAATCCATAAATATCTTTTAGGCCTGGTCAAATGACAACTCTCAATTGACAAAATCAGCTGTTGGAGCGCACAAGGAGCAAACGAAACCTCCGTAGAGAGGGGTTACCAAATTTTGTCACTTTTAATCAAGTCAAACTTTAAACAATCGAGTAACAAACATCTGACTCTCCCTGTTGTTCCCCCATCATGACAATATTTTCACATCTAGGCTTTAGTCTGTCCAAGCAAAGAAGACCCTCTGGCAAGATGGGAAAATGACTCAAGCTCGGTCAATATTGGTTCAAAAATGATGAATTTGATCTAAAGTCGTAGAAAACAATTCGATCTACAATGTCAGACCCAATTTACAATTCTTGAACAAATATTGACCAAGCTGGAAGCAGTTTTTCATCTTGCCAAAGGGTCTTCTTTGCTTGGACAGACTATACCAAAAACTGAATAACAACAAGCAAATGAACGAAAGTTGATCCACGGGTGGTGAGTGGTGAAATTCCTCATAATGTACGCACACACCTCTAGAGGCTGTCCAAGCAAAGAAGACATTCTGGCAAGATGCGAAAACAACTCCGGCTCGGTCAATATTGGTTCAAAAATTATAAATTAGCTCTCAAATTGTAGATCATAATGTTTCCTACAATTCGAGACCAAATTTATAATTTTTGAACCAATATTGACAGAGCTGGAGTCATTCTCCCATCTTGCCAGAATGTCTTCTCTGTTTAGGTGGACTTTAACTTGATGGCATAACAAACAATGTGCAAAGTATTCAGAGCACTTTAAAGTTTTAACAGTTGAGGGATTTGGATGGTTGTCGCGGTGTCACCAGTTTAACTGGGGAATACTTGTTTGGAATTTTCAAAGTTCTTTAGATTCTGGAGTGTTTTGAGGATGAAAATCGTGCTTGATTCGACTTTTGATTAGCACTTCATCTCATATATGTATCTCTATAAATCTATAAATCTTTTGTGATTTGATACTCATTTCAAAATCATGTTTTCTTCAATCTTCGTGAAAAATTATTAGACTAAAAAAACAATTTTTGACTTTTGTTATTATTGAGTTCTTTCCGAAAGTCTCTCGACCTGGTAGGCTATATTGGATTTGTTAACAAACTTCAAAATTAATGTTGAATCGATATTCTATTATAGTACATGGGATATCTCTGATCTTCATCCTAAAAGATTTTCGAAATTCTCAAATTTTCGAAAAGACTACGAAATTCTCAACAGAATAAATGATAGGCCTATCCGGAATATTTCACTCATTTATTTCTGACGCCAAAAAGTCAATGGATTTCGTCTGCTCCTTGTCCGCTCCAACAGCTGATGTTATCAATAGATTTTTCATTTAGCTAAGCCTAGATTACTTTATCAAAATCGATAGAGAAAATGGACGCTTCACATCACGTTATAAAAAGACAATCGAAATCAAAATCTATGACGATTTAACATTCCAGTCCTACTTTAACATTTTCTCCTACTTATTAGGTTTTGTACACTTTTTCAAATTCAACCATGTCGAAAATATGATCTGTTTAGTCACGAAACCATGGTCCTGTACCAAAAATAATAAAAAGGATAAATAAAAGTTTAGAACTATTCAGTGTTTTTCGGCTCAACCCTTCAAAATTCAAAATTTTTCAATTATTATCACTTTCAGATTATTTCTTTGAGTGAGAAACCTTTGGCTGAAAAAGAAATTGAACTTGTAACCTCAAATTTTGGACTATATTTGAATGGAAATTGTGTTTAGAAATACCAAGCGCTATTTCTTACCAATGTAATTTTGTCAATATATTAATAAATAAATAAAACTAACAATATCAGAGTGTGTTATTGCATTTTGTACACTTGTCCTTGAATTTAAATAACAGTTCCACTATAATAACATAATTACCTTCAATTTTATCACCACCAACACCAATTACACAGTAATTTGTGTCGTCTACATTCTACAGTATACCCTAAACACCATAGTCTGTCCAAGCAAAGAAGACCCTCTGGCAAGATGGGAAAATGACTCCAGCTCGGTAGATATTGGTTCAAAAATCACTAATTTGATCTCAAATTGTAGGAAACAATTTGATCTACATGTTGAGATCAGATTGATAGTTTTTGAACCAATATTGACCGAGCTGGAGTCATTTTCCCATCTTGCCGGAGGGTCTTCTTTGCTTGGAAAGACTATACAACCGTAATAAAGTCCTTGCTGCAAATTAGTGTATTACTACTGAATACGTAAAACGCAGATAGGGAACAGAAAGTGCAAAGCAAAAACCAACTCGACTGGCGGCTAGTGAATAATTGTAATTAATTCTCAAGTCTGTCAGGACAGTCTGATAGCGGTCTTCGAGTAGAGACAAGTTTTCTTAGTTAGCTGTCAACCCGATAGCGCTCTTGTAGACCGCTAACCTACTGTTCTTACAGAGCTACGGGTTGATAACAGTCTTTCGCCAGGCGCCAAGTTCTTTGGAGTCTGCTGTATGTATGGCTGGGTTGACGCATGAAATTTTAATACACCCTGAAGAGAGATGAGACAAAATGGGTTCCCCCTACTTTAGAGGCCCCCTGTCAAAGGGTGGGGGGTGTCTCAGAGGTTCCCTCTTCTGTGGCATCTTACTCAGAGGGAGTGTTTAGGGAAGGCGGAAGGTGGCCCCCTTCCAAAGGGTGGGGGTGTCTCAGAGGTTCTCCCCTTTTGTGGCATCTTAGAGGGAGTGTTCAGGGAGGGGGGAAGGATTCAGGGGACACAAAATGGTGGAGAAAACAGGAAATATATAACGTGCAGGTGAGGAGGTCTTAACCTTCCCTCTAAGTTGTAGTCACATTTATGGCTAGTCTGCAAGTGAAGAAGGCATTCTGGCAAGATGGGAAAATGATTCCAGTTGGGTCAATATCGGTTCAAAAGTTATCAATTTGGTCTGAGCTTGTAGATCAGAATGTTTTCTACAATTTTAAATCAAATTTATAATTTTTGAACGAATATTAATCAAGCTGGAGTCATTTTCCCATCTTGCCGGAATGTCTTCTTTGCTTAAAAAGACTATATAGTCGCTTGGTAGTAAAATTTCTGATGAACATCTCTCTCGGTTCTCTGCAACAGTTCAAAATCTCTTGTTGACTCATTTCTTTTGAGCCTATCCTTTGTTCTCTTTGTATCCCTTCTTTTCTCATCTTTTCTAAAGTATCAAGTGGTATTGTAACAGAGACACAATATATCTTGATACTAAGTAGAATTCAGTAGATAGATTGTCCGATAAGGGAAGAAGACATTCTAGCAAAATGAGAAAATGATTCCAGCTCCTCTACAGTACTTGTCATCTTTACACTCTTCTATCGTTGTTTTCTTCTTCTTCTTCTTCTTCTTCTTCTTCTTCTTCTTCTTTTTCTTCTTCTTCTTCTTCTTCTTCTTCCTCGCTTCTTTTTTCTTCTTTTCTTCTCTTCTTCTTCTTCTTCTTCTTCTTCTTCTTCTTCTTCTTCTTCTTTTTCTTCTTCTTCTTCTTCTTCTTCTTCTTCTTCTTCTTCTTCTTCTTCTTCTTCTTCTTCTTCTTCTTCTTCTTCTTCTTCTTCTTCTTCTTCTTCTTCTTCTTCTTCTTCTTCTTCTTCTTCTTCTTCTTCTTCTTCTTCTTATAATATCGAGAAAATATCACAAGTGTTTTGAAATTCGATGTTAAATCAAAATTCCTGTTCAAAGCAAAGGGTTTTCACTCCAAGAATGACACGGAAAACATTCATGATCAATTCTGAATTCTGAATTCTCAATGTTTGATCATAAAGCGAATGAAAACAAAATAATACCAAAGTATCGAAATCTTTTCAAAGTGCATATTATAGTCAACCATACAGTTTCGTCCATTTTGTAACGCTCTGTACCGTATCCGCCATTTCATGTTGGCTATCCAACTGAATCAGCCAATCAGCTGCGTCGAAAAAGCTCGACCAATCACAGACCGGCTACTCCCATCGATACTCCCGGCTACTCCTATTAACCACGCCCCAAGTTACCAGCCATAAACCATATCTCATTCAAAATACGATTTTCAAGCTTCATTTCAGTTCTACAACATATTATTGTAGGCTACATCAATTATTGTTTTCAGCCATTATTTCTAACCTTAATCGATCGAGTGATTTTAAATGTGGATAAATTTAAACGTTGCATAAAATACCAATAGAAAAAGAAAATTGTGTGGCTTATCAAAGTGGGTGATAACGCGCCAGCCTGATAACCAAAATTGTTCCGATTTCGATTCTTGACCGCGGAACAATTTCAATTATTATAATTATAACAAATAATTATTATGTGAACACAGTACATTCACATGGTTGTTGTCACCACGTCTTTCGGAGGAGGCGGTAAGCCGTCGGTCCCAACTAGCTGAAAGGAAAAAGTAGTAGATATCTCTCAACAGCTAATCTAATCTCTCATCAGCTAAAAAATCAGTAGACATCTAATCTAATCTAATCAGCATCATCCCTCTCATTACCCACTCAATAGATCATGTGGGCATTACCCAATGGGAAAAAGGTTCCATTAGCATATGAACAGAAATAAGAATTGGAAAGATGAAGAATCAGAAAACAAGATAACCGAGAAAGAAGGACTGAGAGAAGAAGAAGAAGAAGAAGAAGAAGAAGAAGAAGAAGAAGAAGAAGAAGAAGAAGAAGAAGAAGAAGAAGAAGAAGAAGAAGAAGAAGAAGAAGAAGAAGAAGAAGAAGAAGAAGAAGAAGAGCAAAATAGAAGGACCAAAACCACTATAGCACAACAGAGAAAAGAACAATGAAAACATCAATTTGGGGAAAATCTATTAGAATTTACAGATGAAAGGAAGAAACATAAATAACAGAATTTTTGAAAATAAGAACACTTTTTCAAATTTCATACGAAATTTTGAACAGAATCACCCATAATCGAGTCCTAGAACACAGAGACTTTGGAGGTGGAAGGCGAAAAATTAAAAGAACATACTGATCATGTGTACATCTGATAACCACATATGCTTTTGAAAATTAACTGATGGAGTTCGCTTAACATGTGATTCACAAATAAACACATCAAAATCGTCTGACTTCAAATTTTATTTATTCAATTGAAAAACTAATCAACACCGAATTCAATGAAAACGCTGCTCAAATTGTAATGTCAGAAGGTACCAATCAACTAGTGGAAACCAGAACTCTCTATGTGGCCTATGAGCCGAGATATAATCGAAAATATATGGCGTGATGACAATCAAAATCGCAAAATTGACAAAAGTGATCAATTTGTGTTTAGTAGCGATTTTGCGATTTTTGCTTGTTATTTCTGAGATTTGGGTAAGATTTACACAAACGCCACCATTAAACTTTTTCTTCAGAATCCGCCTCTTCAACTTCCATTAATAAAAAATACAATTTTATGATTCCTTATCCAGTTATAACCCTTATTGTTGAAAAATGGCGTTTTTTAGCATATTTTTCCAATTATCTCAATAACCGTTGAAGTTACAGACCTGGAACTGGTTTTATTAAATTCGCAGCTAATTTTACATAGGAATTGATTATTTTAGAACCTCACTAAAGCCTTCTAAAAAATTAGAAAAATTAATATATTTTGAAAAATATCAATTTTCCGCCATTGTTATCTCAGTAACAAAGCGTTTTGGGAGGATGGTCCCCATGGAACTTTTTTGTCTACTTGGTGTAAGGAATCAGCCTGAGAAGTATTGCACATTCCTCCTGAAACACCCTGTATATACACACACACACACATACACACAGATCAATACCCAAAAACCACTTTTTGGACTCAGGGGACCTTGAAAAGGGATAGAAAACTTGAAATCGGGGTACCTTGAATTTTTTTTGAAAGCAATACTTCCTTACCTATGGTAGTAGGTAGAAAAGGAAAGTAAAAACGCAAGACACGAGTATATAGAGGAATCCCAACAAAATACGTTCGAATATTCAAGAAGTGATAAGGCTAAAGTAGGGATATCCAATCCGATTAGATTGCCGCAAATATGATGCCATCAAATTTGTTTGCATTACATTACTTTTAGTATGGAATGTGATTCACCCCACTTCAATATACAAATACAGTGTCTCAAGAACCACAGGCGGTCAAAAGAAACGAGCAGCAGGGTTTATTCCATGTTTTCATTATTGGATGTTACAAAGTGGGTTATTCCTTTTATGATAATAGTATTGCATATTGTCGTATCATATGCGTATATACTATATACCATATATATATACTACTATCACTTACTTATATATATATATATATATATATATATATATATATATATATATATATATATATATATATATATATATTATATATTGTCGTATATGTGTATATACTACACATTGTGATAATATGAAACATGTATTCTACACAAAGTTCTTATACTTCGAGAAACACGGGATTTCAAAGTACGGTATCAAGTGATATTGTAACACTAATGCCGGGTTTTTCCAAGCATACTCAAAGTTGAGGGACCTTCAAATTTTGATGAACAGCTGACAGTTTCTATGATAAGTATAGGAAATGTAGTAAAGTGTAGTAAACTTGAGGCTCCCTCAAATTTGAGTGTGCTGAAAAACCGGGGGCATGAGACACAATACAGGGTGTTTTCAGGAATGCAATATTTAAAAGGCTGATTCCCACACCAGTAGACAAAAGTCTACATGGGGACCAACCCCTAAAAACGCGAGGTTATTGCCGAGATAAATGGCGGAAAATTGAGATTTTTCAAAATATATTGATTTTCTAATTTTTAGATGTTTACCGAGGTTCTAAATAAATCAATTTCGCCGTAAAATTAGCTGGGGTTTTCTAATGAAATTAGTTCCAAAGTTCAACTCCAACGGTTATTGAGATAATTGGAAAAATATAAAATAAAAATACCATTTTTCAACAATAATTGATAACTGATAAGGAATCATAATAAATGTATTTTATTAATCGAAGTTGAAAGAGAGAGACTTTTAAAGCAGAAAGTTGAATTTATCGGCGGCGATTGTAAAATCTTACACAAATCTCACAAATAGTGATCGAAAATCGCTACTAAACACAAATTCACCACTTGTGCTATGTTTTCCAAAATTGCGTCAAAATTGTGCGATTTTGATCACCATTTCTGTAAACTTTGAGTGAGATTTATACACAATCGCCGCCATTCAACTTTTTCTTTTAAAACTGACTCTCTTCAACTTCCATTAATAAAAAATACAATCTTATGATTCCTTATTCAGTTATAACCCTTATTGTTGAAAAAATGGCGTTTTCTAGCATATTTTTCTAACTATCTGAATAACCGTTGAATTTACAAACTTGGAACTGGTTACATTGAATTCCTCAGCTAATTTTACATAGGAATTGATCATTTTAGAACCTTACTAAAGCCTCTAAAAAATTAGAAAAATTAATATAATATTCGAAAAATCTCCATTTTCCGCCATTGTTATCTCGTAACAAAGTAATGTCTTTTTTTGGGCTAATCCCATGGAACTTTTTGTCTACTTGATGTGATGAGGAATCAGCCTGAGAAGTATTGCACATTCCTCCTGAAACACCCTGTATATCGATAATAAGTGGTAATTCAGTAGATAGTTTGTCCAAGCGAAGAAGACATTCTGGCAAGATGAGAAAATGGCACCAGCTCTGTCAATGTTGGTGAAAAAATAATAAATTCGATTTTAAACTGAAGATTAGAATGTTTCCTACAAATTAAGAAACAAATTTTTTATTTTCCAGCTAAAGTAATTTTCCCATCTTGCCACAATAATGTCTTCTTTGCTTGGAAAGATAATACAGAGAAGTAAATGGTAGCCTAATTAAACGAGTGAAATAAAAATTTCATAGTACGGTATCAAGTGATATTGTAACAGAGTGACCAATATTGTACTATCTTGATACTAAAATGGTAATGATAATGTATAAGAAGATCTAGGTCAAGATCAAGATGACCATCTGAAAGATCTAGACTCTATCTAAGTCAAAATTGGATAAAAGATCATCAATTCGATCTTTAATTATAGGATACAATTTGATCCACTTTTAAAGACCAAATGTATATATTTCTTGGAAAATTATTGTCAGAGCTGGGAGCCATTTTCCCAAGTTATACTGCTTGGACAGAGGGTGAAAGTCGGAGGACCTTTGCAAGAGGAAGAAGAGGGTAAAGAATAATATATAAAGAAGAAGAAGAAGAAGAAGAAGAAGAAGAAGAAGAAGAAGAAGAAGAAGAAGAAGAAGAAGAAGAAGAAGAAGAAGAAGAAGAAGAAGAAGAAGAAGAAGAAGAAGAAGAAGAAGAAGAAGAAGAAGAAGAAGAAGAAGAAGAAGAAGAAGAAGAAGAAGAAGAAGAAGAAGAAGAAGAAGAAGAAGAAGAAGAAGAAGAAGAAGAAGAAGAAGAAGAAGAAGAAGAAGAAGAAGAAGAAGAAGAAGAAGAAGAAGAAGAAGAAGAAGAAGAAGAAGAAGAAGAAGAAGAAGAAGAAGAAGAAGAAGAAGAAGAAGAAGAAGAAGAAGAAGAAGAAGAAGAAGAAGAAGAAGAAGAAGAAGAAGAAGAAGAAGAAGAAGAAGAAGAAGAAGAAGAAGAAGAAGAAGAAGAAGAAGAAGAAGAAGAAGAAGAAGAAGAAGAAGAAGAAGAAGAAGAAGAAGAAGAAGAAGAAGAAGAAGAAGAAGAAGAAGAAGAAGAAGAAGAAGAAGGAGAAGAAGAAAAAGAAGAAGAAGAAGAAGAAGAAGAAGAAGAAGAAGAAGGAGAAGAAGGAGAAGAAGGAGAAGAAGAAGAAGAAGAAGAAGAAGAAGAAGAAGAAGAAGAAGAAGAAGAAGAAGAAGAAGAAGAAGAAGAAGAAGAAGAAGAAGAAGAAGAAGAAGAAGAAGAAGAAGAAGAAGAAGAAGAAGAAGAAGAAGAAGAAGAAGAAGAAGAAGAAGAAGAAGAAGAAGAAGAAGAAGAAGAAGAAGAAGAAGAAGAAGAAGAAGAAGAAGAAGAAGAAGAAGAAGAAGAAGAAGAAGAAGAAGAAGAAGAAGAAGAAGAAGAAGAAGAAGAAGAAGAAGAAGAAGAAGAAGAAGAAGAAGAAGAAGAAGAAGAAGAAGAAGAAGAAGAAGAAGAAGAAGAAGAAGAAGAAGAAGAAGAAGAAGAAGAAGAAGAAGAAGAAGAAGAAGAAGAAGAAGAAGAACAACAACAACAACAACAACAACAACAACAATATAACTGCAAGAACAAGAACAAGAACAAGAAGCAGCAGAATCAGAAGAAGGTGAAGAAGTAGAACAAGAACAAGAGAAAAAAAATGGGAAAAAAAGAAGAAGAAGAAGAAGAAGTAGTAAAGCACAGGGAAGAAAGTGATTTAAAAAAATCAAATAGGCCTATAACAAGGAAAGAGAATATGTAATCAAGAATGATTTAAATATATTGTAGAAAAATGAAAATTCATGACAATTTATCGAGGAACAAGAAAATATGGATTACAATTAGTGGAAGATGAAGAGGAAGAAGAGGTGAAGTACCAATACAGAATAAAATAGGCTAAGTGATGAAACTACAGGGCGAAGACATGGGCCCACTTCTTGTAATACAAACAGAACAATGGAGTAGTACTTTAAATAATGGCAAGTTATGCGTCGAGTTGTATTAGTACAGGCTGTCCAAGCAAAGAAGACATTCAGTCAAGATGTGAAAATAACTCCAGCTCGGTCAATATTGGTTCAAAAATAATAAGTTTGAACTTAAATTGTAGAAAACATTCTAATCTATAATTTGAGACGAAATTTATATTATTTAAACCAATATTGACCCAGCTGGAGTCATTTCCTTATCTTTCCAGAATGTCTCCTTCGCTTGGACAGACTTGGGTTGGATTAAAGGGTCACCAATAGTAATATCTTATTGCACTTAAGCCGTTGGGCCAGTTCAAATATCAATGCGCCCTCCTTAGCTATAATCCCCTGCTGATAACAGATAACGGGGAGTTTCGATATCTTCGTGTTTTCTATTGTTAACCCCCCCCTGCAAAACCATGGAGGGGAGGGGTGAATAAACCTATAGTCTGTCAAAGCATAGAAGACATTCTGGGAAGATGGGAGAACAACTCCACCTCGGTCAATATTGTTTAGAAAGTTATAAATTTGGTCTCAAATTGTGGGAAACATTCTGATCTACAATTTAAGACCAGATTCATAATATCTTAATCAATATTGATTGAGCAGGAATCATTTTTCCATCTTGTCAGAATGTCTTCTTTGCTTGGACAGACAATACCACCCCGATGGTCAAGGATCTAGCTTCCTTTGCAGTCCGTAGGGTTGGATTGGGTTTCGTGGGGGATATCACATTGCCCCAAAATTCAACACTCCCCCCCTCTTTAAATGGAATACCAATGATACCAACATAACGCCTTCTCAATAGAGTTGGGGATTATAGTCTGTCCAAGCAAAGAAGACCCTCTGGCAAGATGAGAAAATGACTACAGTTTGGTCAATATTTGTTCAAGAATTATAAATGTGACCTTACAAGTAGATAAAATTGTTTCCTACAATTTGAGATCAAATTCATAACTTTTGAACCAATATTGACCGAGCTGGAGTCATTTTCTCATCTTGCCAGAGGGTCTTCTTTGCTTGGACAGACTACCACTTCTAATTCCATTATACGGTTTAATGTCGTATTGATGTCAGTGTTATTCTCAACTTCATGTAAGTTTCGTATTGATGTAACACGTATCAAATAAGGGAATACATTGTAGTCCAAGTTGGAAGTTTTATCTAGTAGTGACGTGCAGTCACTATTGGAGTGATGACTTTATCACTGAAACAGTATACAGAGTGTTTCAGGAGGAATGTGCAATACTTCTCAGGCTGATTCCTTACACCAAATAGACAAAAAAGTTCCATGGGACCAACTCCCAAAAACGCTTTGTTACTGAGATAACGATGGCAGAAAATTGAGATTTTTCAAAAAATGTTAATTTTTCTAATTTTTTAGTGGATTCAGTGAGGTTCTAAAATAAACAATTCCTATGTAAAATTAGCTGAGGAATTCAATGAAACCAGTAACTTTAAGTTAACCAGTTATATATTTTTCAACAATAAGGGTTATAAATGGATAAGGAATCATGAAATTGTATTTTTTATTGATGGAAGTTGAAAAGAGTTGGATTCTAAAGGAAAAGTTGAATGGCGGTGATTGTGTAAATCTTACCCAAATCTCAGAAATGGCGATCAAAAATCGAAAAAATTGACAAAACATAGCACAAGTGATGAATTCGTGTTTAGTAGCGATTTTGCGATTTTTGATCGCCATTTCTGAGATTTGGGTAAGATTTAGACAATTGCCGTCATTCAACTTTTTCTTTAGAATCCAACTCTCTCCAACTTCCATTAATAAAAAATACAATTTTATGATTCCTTATCCAGTTATAACCCTCATTGTTGAAAATGGCGTTTTCTAGCATATTATTTCCAATTATCTCAATAACCGTTGAAGTTACAAACTTGGAACTGGTTTCATTGAATTCCTCAGCTAATTTTACATAGGAATTGATTATTTTAGAACCTCACTACAGCCTCTAAAAAATTAGAAAAATTAATATATTTTGAAAAATCTCAATTTTCCGCCATTATTATCTCAGTAACAAAGCGTTTTTGGGGATTGGTCCCATGGAACTTTTTTGTCTACTTGGTGTAAGGAATCAGCCTGAGAAGTATTGCACATTCCTCCCGAAACACCCTGTATAGCTGGAGCCAAGAAGTAAGCCGGTTTCGTCTGTCTCTTGTACGTGATGTAATCTACTAACCGCTGATGTAAAGGATCCACTGTCTTCCCTGATATCGAAAATAATCTAGTAATTGACAACATCAGCTGTTGGAGCGCTCCAGATGAACAGTTCAGATGAGTTTCAAAAATTTATTGACATTGCATCAAATAATGGTTGATGGAAACTATTGGTTGAACAAGTAAGTTCAACTAGCAAAAATTATTCTTTCTTTAAAATTGCGACTTGGTTTCCAAGTATTTAAAGCAAAGGATGAATGAGTGATGATGAATGATGATGATGAAGGTTTAAGATGTAGGTTATGTCTATCCACAATGTCCACTTTCACTTAATATTATAATTTCTCACTTCCAAAAATATTTTATCACAATTTTTCAGCAAATCACTATAAAACATGGAACTATAGACTTACTATACAATAGTATATTATATCATATAGTATACTACAATGTATAGTATAGTATACAATAGAACAGTATATCTACGATGGAACATAATGTCATATCGCGCTGGTGTAGTTTCCACCAATTGCTTATTTCTCTAATTAAATTGAATTCCCAAGATCAAATTTGAGATCTTTCACGAGCTACAGAATTGGACTGAACAGCTTCGAATACATATTCTTGTTAGAGGAAATACTTTCAGTATGAAAAATGATCATATAATAAGTTATAGTGAAATAGCTCTATAGTTATACCTGATTAGCTATTCGATCGGGGAACTCTTGAAATAGTTGAGTAGAAAAGCTTCTACTTCTTCACAAATAATTGTAGATGAAATTGAGAAATGAAGATGATGATTGATTTTGGAAACCAGGTAATTAAAAGTAAAACTTTTAAAGAAAGAACTCTACAATTTCTTATTCTTATTCAGTTTGTGTAAATAATACTCTTTAGTGAGTAATCACTATTTGAAATCTACTACAAATTTCTAAAACTGAATATCTTTTACAAAACAAAATATAATACTCTTCAAAATTGTCTGAAATATTCAAAAACATCCACTACAACATGCATCTTTCTGTTTTTTCTGAGTTGGTTGAAAACGTCTTGGAAAGCTGCATCAATGTTGCCATTAAGTTGCTTTGCATTCTACAAACTGGCGGCTCGTACCCACGAAACAGGTGAAGTGCCCGTATCTTTTACTGTACAGCACTTCACCTGTTTCGTGGGCACGAGCCGCCAGTGATTCTACAAAACTCAGGTGAGCTCCTAGTAGACAGTTTTGTATTAGACAAGCATTAATTTCCTAGAAAACGTGGAGAAAAGTTGAAGTTGGGAAAACTTTGAAAAAAAATTTTTGTAGTTAGTGTACGTTTTATTCAAAAGCACCGTTGTAACATCTAAGAATAGTTTCGAAGTTTTTTTTGTTGTTACCAGCGTCTTGTTGAGAGCTGATACCCACTTCGATGTAACCTTCGTCCAGTATTACATTGTATTCCCTGTCTTTTATATGATTAGCAAAGTGGAGAGTTACATCAATTAGACCATAGTTTGAGAAAAGTTTCTTTTGCAACCGCCTTGGAAAAATTAGCATTTAAAGTAGGTAATTATCTATTGGAGTGTACTTTGCCGGTTTGAGTATAGTCTGTCCAAGCAGAGAAGACCTTCTGGCAAGATAGGAAAACGACTCCAGCTCGGTCAATATTTGATCAAAAATTATTAGTTTGGTCTCAAATTGTAGATCAGAATGTTTTCTATCATTTGAGATTAAATTCATAATTTTTGAACCAATATTGATTGAGCTGGAGTCATTTTCCCGTTTTGTCGGAGGCTCTTCTTTGCTTAGACAGACTATAGCTGCTTGATAGACAACTACTTTGTGAGTTGGTTTGTGGGAGGACGTTGATGAAGAAAATGAGGGAAGATTGGAAGGAAAGGGTGGGAAGGAACAAAGGGCGAGGAAAGGAAGAAAGGGTGAAGGAAATGTGTGGGAAAGGAGGAAGGGAGGAAGAAATTGGTGGGGGAAGGAACGAAGAAGAAAAGTGAGGGAGAAGGAACGAATGGGTGAGAGGATGAGAGAAGAATAGGCTTATTAATATAAGAATAGAAGAAAGGGAGTAACAAATAGAAGAATTTGAAAAGAGATGATTTAAAAGAAGGATCTAATTGGATTAAATCAATCAATTATTGAATGAAACTGGATCTTGAAGCTCTATTGTAACATAATGAGCATCTAACAAAATAGCTCTTTGTAGCAAAAAAGCTCTATTGTGATATAGCTTATGTCGTAAAGGTTCCGTCTGCTCCTTGTGCGCTCCAACAGCTGATTCTGTCAATCAATTTAGTTATGTCAAGGTGATATCTTTGATATCAAAAGACACAATATTCTAACATGAGTTATTTTAAATGACTGAAAGGACTAATAAAACAATGTTCATCCATCTATACTCCATTTACGATCACTTGAGACGGAATAAACAAACTTTTTGATTGTTTGTGCGTGTAATGGAAGGTCTTCTTTTATGCGAAACTTTCGGCCAACAGCTGTAGCCAATCACAGCTCAAGACAACAGTCTGGAGACAAGATAAGTCGGACTGAACCCAATCACAGCTCCAGACAAGAGTCAGCTGTTCAACTGGATCAGACTTTTTCGCATAGAAGAAGACCTTCCATTACACGCACACACACGCAAAAGGTTTGTTTATTTCGTCTCAAGTGATCGTGAATGGACTATAGTGAAAATTAGGTTATATGCAGGCGAAGTGGAACAACCCTTGGGTCTCCCAACTACTAAAAGCCATACGCTAAATGGATAAATAAATAAATAAAAGACACAAAAGATGTTTTACATGAGCTGTTAGTAGGTTACATCACGTACAAGAGGCTTGTATGCAACTTTGTGGCGTCAATAAAGCGATCAAATTTACAGTACAGACAATACAAAATTACAACAAATAAATGTTTGTTAACTATAGTCTGTCCAAGCAAAGAAGGCCCTCTGGCAAGATGAGAAGATGACTCCAGCTCAGACAATAATGGTTCAAAAATTATAATTTTAGTAGAAAACTATTGATTCGAAAATTATACTTTTGGTTTCAAATTGTAGAAAACATTCTGCTCTACAGTTTGAAACCAAATCAATAATTTTCGAACAAATATTGACCGAGCTGAAGTCATTTTCTCATCTAGCCAGAGGGTGTTCTTTGCTTGGACATACTATTATCGTTACTATGCGAAAAAACTGAATATTCCCAAACGACTATCCTCAATGAATTAGAACATACCATGGGACATGTATAACAATTGATTGGTGTGATTTTTATCTTAAGTAATACGGTTTCAGCAAATTAATGTAGCTCATATTGTATTTTTATTACTTTCTTGATCATAAAAATTGATCACTAATAGATTGTATCATTCTACTTCATTGCATACGCAATTCATACAAATGATTACTCCCAATCATTTCAGAAAAAGTTTCCCACATTCATTGGTTAAATAACATGATGTAATTCTGTAATTTGTAATTTGTAGTTGGTCTTCTGTAATTTCACTCGGCATGTAAATAAACATAGATAAATTAACAAATTAATCAATAAATAAAGATCTAGTGATATACTGCCAGCTTTTGAATCACACATAAAAGTAATATCATCATCCTTCGTGTTATTATTGTAATCCGAGCACCACAAGTAGAGAAGTCTAATCGGGGAACCTCTTAAATTCTTTGGGCTCCCCTTCCCCCTTCCCACCACCGGGGTTGAATCGAAGTTTCGGTGACCTTGGCAATCGTCCAAGACTCCTGGCTAACGTATTAAACCCCCCCCCACCCTTAACTGAACCTCAAGATCTCCCCCCCACAGTTTCCAAACCAACCCCCCTGCCACTGAACCTGCCAAGACTCGGCATCAATTGGGGGTTTCTCAGCTAACTTCGCCCCCCCATTTTCCTCAACCCCAAAATTTCCCGAACAATGCTTGCTTCCTGTAGTGGAGCTCCATCTGGTGTCGGAAATTTGAATGATAGTGGTTGAATTTGGATTGAGGAAGTTGTCTTGCGAAAAGATGACTAACAAAGTTTCCAAATTGATTTGTAATTGTAGTGCCATATGTTTTTAGTATTACGTACTTCAAACGAATCGTTGGTAAATAAAATAAAAAAATTAAAAACCGTTTTTTAAAACTTTAAAAGTATTATTTTTCAGACATGTTTCGAGCTAAAGTCCATTATTACAATGTGACTAGAAAAATACAATAATTAAACCACAATAAACAATAATTAAACATTACAATAAAAGAATGAAACGATTCTTATGAATGAGAGATGGATTTTTCATTTCTACTGATACTGTACAAACTACTACAGTGTGTATATGAGTGTCACTTTTCTGATTAGTTGGTTCTGTCACTCTGCCAAACTCTCATTACATTCACATTGAATTTTCGTAAATTTAAATCATAATAATTTATGTCGTGTTTGGATATTCACTGCTTACCTACTAAACGCATTTACATGTTTGACTTTCAAAGCTTTCAAAGCGAAAACAATAGCAAAGAGACTAATTTTATTTTTAAACGAAATTATCAGAAAATTTGGATTGTTACAGGAACAGGATGAGTCAGTCTAGATCATTAACCTAGGATTTATTGTGAAGAGTTTAATGAAATTTTTTCTGTTTCAGGTAATTCCGAGATGAAACAAGATCATTACACTAAGCTTTATCCTGGGTGAGTTTCTAATTCAGTCTGCCTCAGATCTCTTGAAAATGTCAAGGAAATTTAAAGTATCGATTCAAGTAACTGTTAACTAGCACTGGCGGCTCGTGCCCAGGAAACAGGTGAAGTGCTGTACAGTAGAAGATAAGGGCACTTCACCTTTTTCCTGGGCTCGAGTCGCCAGTGTTAGCTAGCTAGCTGTCTTTTGATTGAATGAGAAAATAGAATCTGTAGTATATAGAGGCCCTAGAGTAACAATATGAAGTTTTTCGCTACACTTCACGGAAATAAGCTGCTTACCAGTCCCTATGTAGACTAGGAAGTCGTCATTTACATACATAATCAATCAGCTGTTGTCCTCGAGCGGAAAGAAGTCCTTTCCATACTAGGACCATCTCTTTCCAAGCGTGGACAGCTGACGCCATCTAGCGAGAGAAAATGCAACTACAATGTACCATCACTTTCTTTGAAACTGCCAGAAATTTGTCAAAAACAAGAAACTTTGTATTGCTATTGTACAATTTAGGATGATCGTACAAAAACTATCATGAGCTTAAACATTTCTGGACTAAGGAAATCGAGTATTCTGATAGTTATTAAGTAATATCCATTTGATTAAATCAAAAAAATTGTGATGCAAACTTTCAATACTTAGCAGTTCAGCTTACTCCAGATTCAGCTCAGCCGAAGCTAGTATAGTAAGTTATCTGGTCTTAGCATTCTACAAACTGGCGGCTCGTACCCACGGAACAGGTGAAGTGCGCGTATCTTTCACTGTACAGCACTTCACCTATTTCGTGGGCACGAGCCGCCAGTGTCACCATCTATACTTGCCGCATTACAAGATTTTGTCCCCGAACCATAGAAACGTCACCAAGATGTTGTCAACTTGTCACGGGTGATTTGACACTGACAGAGAGATATATCATTATATTTGTGTTAAAGTGGGGTTTTTCGATACAACATCTGTGACCCCCCTCTCTTGCAACTCCAATTTTGCCACACTGAATCCTCCCCACGAGAAGTCCCCCAAATAGATGGGTATAGTCTGTCCAAGAGGAAAAGACATTCTTGCAAGATGGGAAGATGACTCCAGCTCGGTCAATATTGATTCAATTATCATGAATGCGGTCTTTAGTTGTAGAAAACATCTAGATCTACATTTCAGGGCCAAATCTATAATTGTTGAACTGATATTGACTGGGCTGGAGTCATATTCTCATCTTGCCAGAATGTCTTCTTTGTTGGGGCAGACTATACTTCAAAACGATTCCCCAGACACATTGAGTGACGTAGCAGATTCAATTATCAGTTTGCCGTGTGTCAATTTAGAGGCTTCAATACACAACAAAAATGTATTTTCCGATTTATTCTTCTTCTTCTTTTTATTATTTCTTTCTTTTTCCTCCTTCACCCACCTTTCTTCTCACGTTCCTCTTTTACTTGTATTTTTTCATTCTAATTTATCCTCCTCTTTTCTTTCCACATTCTTTCTTGTTGTAATTTTCTTCAACATTTCCCACTATTCCTCTCTTCTTCTTATTTCTTATTCTTGCTTTCTCATTCTACTGTCGTTTTAATTTTCTTCTCATATATATTTTCGCATTATTCTTGGGAACCTCTCTTTCATTTTTATTTTGTCTCACATTCACTCTAATCATCACTGTTCTCTTCTTCTTTTGAAGTTTTTATTCTCACTGATTGCACCTATCCTTCAAACGCTACTCAGCTTCATTTCTTTCTTCTCCAATCTTATTCTTCTTCTTCTGCTTCTTCTTCTTCTTCTTCTTCTTCTTCTTCTTCTTCTTCTTCTTCTTCTTCTTCTTCTTCTTCTTCTTCTTCTTCTTCTTCTTCTTCTTCTTCTTTCTTCTTCTTCTTCTTCTTCTTCTTCTTCTACTTCTTCTTCTTCTTCTTCTTCTTCTTCTTCTTCTTCTTCTTCTTCTTCTTCTTCTTCTTCTTCTTCTTCTTCTTCTTCTTCTTCTTCTTCTTCTTCTTCTTCTTCTTCTTCTTCTTCTTCTTCTTCTTCTTCTTCTTCTTCTTCTTCTTTCTTTCTTCTTCTTCTTCTTCTTCTTCTTCTTCTTCTTCTTCTTCTTCTTCTTCTTTTTCTTCTTCTTCTTCTTCTTCTTCTTCTTCTTCTTCTTCTTCTTCTTCTTCTTCTTCTTCTTCTTCTTCTTCTTCTTCTTCTTCTTCTTCTTCTTCTTCTTCTTCTTCTTCTTCTTCTTCTTCTTCTTCTTCGTCAATTGTCAGCTTTTCAAGCTTCTTTTCTCCTCTTAACGATTCTTTCTCTCCAGCTTTCTTCCTCTCTACTATTCTCCTCCATTTTTGTTCTCTTTTCCTGCTTCTTCTCTGTTCCCCCTTTCTAATCTCCCTGACTTTCTGTTTAGCACTCAACCCGGTCGGAGTTTTGCAGCTGTAGATATAGTTCGGCCAAGCAAAGAAGAGCCTCTGGCAAGATGAGAAAATGACTCTAGCTCGGTCAATATTCGTTCAAAAATTATTGATTTGGTCTCAAATTGTAGATCAAAATGTTTTCCTAAGATTGAGACCAAATCAGTAATTTTGAACCAATATTGACCTAGCTGGAGTCATTTTCTCATCTTGCCAGAGGCTCTTCTTTGCTTGGCCAGAGCATAGCACATTTTTGCAAGTATTTAAGCTAATAACTTTGCAAACGTACTTTACAAATATAACCGATAATCTTATGCTAAGTCCTTTCGCAATCCTGTACCTAATCGGATATTTGTTTACTTTTCAATTGGCAAGTTGAGTAATCACGCACTAAACATGAAGTTTCAACAATTTGTTTTTCCTCATGTCTGTGAGTGGGGGGGGGGGGGTGTTGGTATTGCATTAGGCCTAGTGGGTAAAATTTGTGAACACAGTGAGGGTCAGAGTAGGAATAAAGTTGACGAACTTTCCTTTTAAAAATGCATTCTACTTCATATTTGATTGCCAAGTCACTCTTATGCAAGACTTTTTCCAAGCACACATGAACTTGAGGGACCCTCAAGTTTACATTCAATAGTTTGCATTCAATGTGGCAAACCTAAGGCTTTGGTATAGTTGAATGACAAATCTAATTGACAAAATCAGTTGTTGGAACGCATGAAAAACAGATGAAGCCGCACAACTTTTTGGAGTCGGTTGTAAGTAATTTTATCTCATATTTCTTATTCAATATTGACCTGGTAGATTGCGTGAGCAATTGAATGATGAAATCCCTTAACTATTAAAATCCATCTTATTTTTCATATTGAGAAATATTAAAAAAACCAGTTGAAGAATATTTTCAATATTCTATTGTTATACTTTTTTTTGAGGGTGATGCCCACATTGGCTCTTGGGCCTGTGCGTGGGTAATAGGAAGGATGATGATGAGAGATGAATGGACCTACTGCTTTAGGTGGGTTCCGAACCACCGGGAAGCGATTTTTGAGGCTCATAAATTCAGAGGAACCGGTCACCATCACAACGGTGATGGCAGAGGCACGTCGCTTATCTAATCTCACTGATTAGACGCTCTCTACCACTGGGACAAACCTAATGACAAAAAATCAATGATCCTAAACCTAATGATCAAAAATCAAAATATCAAGCTAGAATATTATCAAATCCATGCAAAAGAAGTGAATAATCTTCTCTGAATTAAGTTTTATCTTTGAAATTAATAATGAATCAGAGACTGACAGGCTTATTAGGATATGCAAGCAGGGTGGAACAATGTGTGATAATTCACACGCACAGATTGATTCATCACTTACTCACTCTCTCTCTCTCTCTCTCTCTCACACACACACTCTCCCTCTCAGAATCCGAATCCCTCTCTCTTTGTCTCTCATTGAAGTGCACAATGCAGCCCCTGTGCACATTTTCCAGTCACCCCCAATTATATGTGCAGTCTATCCAAGCAGAGAAGACATTCTGACAAGATGGGAAAATAACTTCAGCTCGGTAAAAATTTGTTCAAGACTTGTAAAGTTTGTTTCAAATAATTGTAGATCAGAATGTTCACCTACAATTTGAGACAGATTTTTTATGATTTTCGAATTAATATTGACTGAGCTGTTGTTATTTTACTATCTACCCAGAATGTCTTCTTTGCTTGGACAGCCTATACTTCGTTGCATTTACATTGATTGTCTACATTCTGTCTGATGTAAATTGCATCCTTTGCAATTGCAGTGATAATGAATAGTTGAAGAAGAAGAAAAAGAAGAAGAGGAAAAAGAAGATGAAGAAAAAGAAGAAGAAAAAAGAATAAAACAAGAAGAAGAAGAAAAATAAGAAGCAGCAGAAGAATAAGAAGAAGAACAAGAAGATGAAGATGGAGAAGAAGAAGAAGAAGAAGAAGAAGAAGAAGAAGAAGAAGAAGAAGAAGAAGAAGAAGAAGAAGAAGAAGAAGAAGAAGAAGAAGAAGAAGAAGAAGAAGAAGAAGAAGAAGAAGAAGAAGAAGAAGAAGAAGAAGAAGAAGAAGAAGAAGAAGAAGAAGAAGAAGAAGAAGAAGAAAAAAAAAAGAAGAAGAAGAAGAAGAAGAAGAAGAGAAGAAGAAGAAGAAGAAGAAGAAGAAGAAGAAGAAAACAAAAGAAGAAGAACAAGAACAAGAAGAAGAAGAAGAAGATGAAGAAGAAGAACAAGAAGAAGAAAAAAAGAAGAAGAAGAAGAAGAAGAAGAAAAGAAGAAGAAGAAAGAAGAAGAAGAACAAAAGAAGAAAAGAAAGAAGAAAAGAAGTAGAATAAGGAGAAGAATAAGGAGAAGAACAAGAACAAGAAAAAGAAAAAGAAGAAGAAAAAGAAGAACAAGAACAAGAAGAAGAACAATTATTGATGTTGTCAATTGGAGAACATTATTTTTAGCTATGCTAAGAAGATGGTTTTGAAATCAGAAGAGGCAATAAATGTTCTACATTGTTAATAATCATATCAGCTGTTAGTGAGTTACGTAACGTACAAGAGACAGATGAAACCGCCTTACGTTTTAGTTGGATTGAAGTGAAGTAAGTTTATAGTTTGAGCGAATATGTTGGTGACTGTCAGATTGTGTGAAATTGGTATAGTCCGGCCAAGCAAAGAAGAGCCTCTGGCAAGATGGGAAAATCACTCCAGCTCGGTCAATATTGGTTCAAAAATTATTGATTTGGTCTCAATTGCAGGAAACATTCTGATCTACATTTTGAGACCAAATCAACAATTTTTGAACCAATATTGACCGAGCTGGCGTCATTTTCCCATCTTGCCAGAGGCTCTTCTTTGCTTGGCCAGACTATACAATTTACTTATTCGAATATACAACTATATATACTATATAAACTATATATACAACTATACTTCTTCAAATACTCGATTAGACCTCATGTGTTCAATACGCTGTAGAACAGGGACGTGGCTTACAACTGGTATTGGCTAGAAATAGTGATTTGAGGCGTGGTCAATGGGAGTAGCCGCGCTGTGATTGGCCGAGCTTCTTCGAAGCAGCTGATTGGCTGATACCGCCAGGTAAATAGCTAACACAAAATGGCGGATACCGTACTCTCCACATAATGGCCGATACTGTAAGCTGACATTAAAATACGCAAAATTTATATTCGAAATGCCTATGGCACTGGCGGCTCGTGCCTACGAAACAGGTGAAGTGCTGTACAGTAAAAGATATTAACACTTCACTTGTTTCGTGGGTACGAGCCGCCAGTGGCCTATGGTAGCTTAAATTGATTAAATCCTAATATCTGTCCACTCTAAGAACTTTAGATATCTGAAAAGTTTGTAAAACATTAGTTTGAAAGAAATGTCGGATAAATGATGTGTTACAAAATGGCGGATTCTATATGGGAAACAATACAGACATTGTACATTCACTTATGCCCGGTTTTTCCAAGCACACTTAAACTTGAGGAACCCTTAATTTCTGACGAATTGTCAATTAACAGCTGACATTTCTTACACTATTATCATAGGAGAGTTCAAATTTTGACGAATGCTCAGATATCCAGCTGATATATATATATATATATATAAATACGGTTTTATATATATCTCAATCTATAATATAAATATTTAAATACGGTTTTTTTTATTCTTCCTTCTCATCTTCTCCTTTTTTATTCTTCCTTCTCATTTTCCTCTCCTATTTTCTTCCTTCCTTCTTCTTCTTCTTCCTCCTCCTTCTTCTTCTTCTTCTTCTTCTTCTTCTTCTTCTTCTTCTCTTCTTCTTCTTCTTCTTCTTCTTCTTCTTCTTCTTCTTCTTCTTCTTCTTCTTCTTCTTCTCTACTACTCCTTCTTTCTCTTCTTCCTTCTCCTTCTCCTTCGCCTCCTTTTATTTCATTATCGTTTTCTATAAATTTTTCTCTCCATTTCAACGTTATCCTTCTTATTTCAGCTTTCGTTCTCCTTTCCTCTATGTCATCACCTTTTTCATTTTCTATGTTTCTATTGAAACCGCTCTTTCCTCCAATTTTCTCTCTTATTACTTCTCCCCATCTCTTCTCACTCTCTCTTAACTCTTCTTATTCTCTCCTACCTCTTTTTTCCTCCATTTTACTTTTCCATTACTCCTTCACATCACTCTTTTCCAATCTTTAGCTTATTCTGTTTTCCTGGTTGACTTCGTCAATTCTCTTCTTCACTTCTTCTCTTCTCACTCCCATTTCTTATTCCTTCTTCCTCTCTTTTCTTTTCATCCACCTTTCCTCTTCTTCTCTTCTTCCTCCTCTTCTTCTTCTACTTCTTCTTCTTCTTTTCTACTCTTCTTCTTCTTCTTCTTCTTCTTCTTCTTCTTCTTTCTTCTTCTTCTTCTTCTTCTTCTTCTTCCTCTTTTAACACCCTCATTCATCCCTCCTTCTTGAAGAGCAGTGAAGCATAGGCCGTGATAAATCAGTGTGGGAATGAGTTGTTAGAAATGGTTGCGGGGGGGGTTGTTGGTGAGGTAGGGGTGTTGGTGGGGGGGGGATGGAGAGTGGACAGAAATCCCAAATCCTCACTTTGCTGAGTTGGCACAAAATGAGATAAGATCAACTCCAGTTGCTATGAGGGTTGGAGTAATGGTCGGTGGTGGGGGGTTGAGGAGAGTATCGCCAAATGCACTTAACACTGGACATTGCTGACTGCTTTATTATATTTTCAATCTTCGCAGAATAGGAGTTGATTTCCAAGACTTATCCTTTGTTTGTTCCATCAGTTTAGGCCTATACATAGTTCAAAAGACCATAATTTTTTCATCCATAGTCAGTTACCAAATATGAGACTTTCATGATTGGACATGTATCTGGGATTCCTTCTTCCATCTGTTCTATAGAAAACTGTAAAATGAAAAATATTATGTAAAAAGCTCTATACATGGGGAAAATTGTAAAAATGATACAGTACATTACGCCACAAGCCTGGGAAGGAAAAGTTTACAATATGAGGATAGTTTCCCGGGCGAGGCTTGCCGAGCCTGGGAATAATTCCGAATACCGTAAAAAACTTCCTGGGCGAATTGTGTATAATTTTTTTCGCTACACTTCAAATAAATATTATCAATCTAATTTCATGAATGAACGAAACAAATAGGATTAATGAAATCTAAGAACAGCAAAGACCAGATAACTTCGGCTGCTAGCTAACTAACTAGCTTCGGCTGAGCTGAATCTGGAGTAAGCTGAACTGCTAAGTATTGAAATTTTGCATCACAAGTGTATTGATTTAACCAATTTGATATTACTCAATAACTATCAGAATACTCGATTTTCTTAATCCAAAAACGTTTAAGCTTATGATAGTTTTTGTACGATCATCATAAATTGTACAATAGCCATACAAAGTTTCTTGTTTTTGACCAATTTATATGGCAGCGTCACAGAAAGAGACGGCCATTGTAGTTGCATTTTCGCTCGCTAGATGGCGCCAGCTGTCCACGCTTGGAAAGAACATCAGCAATTCGCTCCTTGCATGGTAAGAGGCTAGTACCGCTCGAGGACAACAGCTGATTGATTACGCATGTAAATGACGACTTTCTAGTCTACATAGGGACCGGTAAGAAGCTTCTTTCCGTGAAGTGAAGCGAAAAAAAATTATAGTATGTAATTAAAAAAGTTAAATCAAATTAAGTATGAAATTAAAAGTTCTTGCTTTCTAATAATGATATGAATGATTTTGTAATATGTATGTATTATCCAAAGCTGGATAATATTGGAACTTACTGGAAGAATATAACTTCATTGTTGTCAAAAAGATAGCTTTGGTGCGTTCAAGCTACACGATTATGATCATAAAAATGAGAAGGAACATATTTTTCTATAAAACAACTGATTAGAACTGATATTGGAAATATTGTTTCGTGATTATTTATTATATTCCCAACCCGGCAGAAACAATCACAAGAATAATTCTTCGATAACGAGGAAAGGTTATGGCTTTATTCCTATCAGCTTGATAGGCAAAAAGTACTTATTGTACTAATACTACAATTGTACTTATTGTACTTATTGTACTTAAGTACTTATTGTAGGTAATAGTACTTATTGATGGGCAAAGTACTCCAAAATTCATTTGAGGTCACTAGATATCTACATAAAAATTTAAAAAAAAACCAAGTACACTTTTAAAAAAAATTATTATCGAAGCACATACGATTCTCAGATCATTTTCAATTTCAATTTTGAGTTAGCCCTAATAGTGAATTTTATAATTTGACTTGATAAATTACATAGGTTATGGGAAGAAATTTCATTGTTCATATTGTATTACTTTAATAGCTGATTAGATGTAACAAAAAATACCAACATAAACTGGACAAATTTTATATAATATGTATTGTAAATTGCATAATATACATGATATGATGAGTGGCTATAATAATTGACGAAATTATTGTAACTCAGTACTTAGATTGTAGTCGCCTCAACCCCTAACATAATCCAATACCTCATACAACCACCCTTTAACCCTGAAGGAATTTGCATTTAAAGAATGCACCACTCATTTGCATATACAGTAGTCGGCTGTCTTTGTTTTGAAGGATTGCCTTTGTTGGAACTACAATGGTTGTCGTGGGGGGGGGGGGTTGTATAAGAATTATCACCCCCTCCACATTACGTCATCATACTGTAGAGAGGGGGAACTAGTCTGTTCAAGCAAAGAAGACATTCTGGGGAGATGAGAAGATTACTACAGCTCAGTCAATATTGGTTCAAAAATTATAAATTGGTCTCAAATTTTAGGAAACACTAGAGCAAATTTATAGTTTTTGAACCTATATTGACCGAGATGTAGTTTTTTTCCCATCCTGCCAGAATGTCTTCTTTGCTTGTACAGATTATAACCCCCCTCCCTATTTCTTACTTGTGTGGTTTTAATAAAGTAATCCCTGTGAGCTTTGAACTGCTACTTATTTTACAGTACGATATTGACTGGGTGGAGGGGGTCAGTTCTATTGTTGTTTTACATTTTAGTGAAAGGAGGGGATGGTTGAGGATGATGAATAAGGGGGAGAGGGGAGAGATAAGATGATGAAGAAGTTGAAGAAGAAGAAGAAGAAGAAGAAGAAGAAGAAGAAGAAGAAGAAGAAGAAGAAGAAGAAGAAGAGAAGAAGAAGAAGAAGAAGAAGAAGAAGAAGAAGAAGAAGAAGAAGAAGAAGAAGAAGAAGAAGAAGAAGAAGAAGAAGAAGAAGAAGAAGAAGAAGAAGAAGAAGAAGAAGAAGAAGAAGAAGAAGAAGAAGAAGAAGAAGAAGAAGAAGAAGAAGAAGAAGAAGAAGAAGAAGAAGAAGAAGAAGGAGAGAAAAGAGAAGAAGAGAGAAGAAGAAGAAGAAGAGAAGGAGAAGAAGAAGAAGAAGAAGAAGAAAAGAAGAAGAAGAAAGAAGAAGAAGAAGAAGAAGAAGAAAGAAGAAGGAAGAAGGAAGAAGAAGAAGAAGAAGAAGAAGAAGAAGAAGAAGAAGAAGAAGAAGAAGAAGAGAAGAAGAAGAAGAAGAAGAAGAAGAAGAAGAAGAAGAAGAAAAGAAGAAGAAGAAGAAGAAGAAGAAGAGGAGAAGAAGAAAGAAGAAGAAGAAGAAGGAGAGAAAGGAAGAAGAGAAGAAGAAAGGAGAGGGATGTAAACCACAAATCAAGAGAAACTATTTAGCCTATATTACTATAGCCTATTTGATTAATTGACATTGTTCACAATTATGTAAATATTTTTCTATTTATATCATCTAATGTTCTTATTTTGGAGGCTAGTTTGTTCATGCCTATCCCAATAATAATTATAATAAACATAACCTCTTTTTGAATAATTATGTATCGCAATTTGGGGAAAGACTTTTTGGACTTTGTTGTCTGTGTTTTAACCCTTTGTTGTGATTCATCTATAGAATGAATAAATAAATAAATAAATGAATAAATAAATGACGTCATTCTGTTTTTTGAGGTTATGTTGTCCATATTTAAGAATTTCAAGATGGCGGCTGAACACATACCATTCATACGATGTATTACTGTGGATGGTGTGTATGTTCTATAGATTTACCAACTACCCTCCACCCTCCAGGCTCTACCCACCGGCAGTGCGGCCTCAGCCTTAGGGTGCTGCCACATCAGATGGAACGCAATGCAACAAACGTTTCCTTTTAACGAATGAATCAGGTTAGGCGGGTATTACACGATAATATTTCTATGATCATAGCTGATCATATGGAAAGAGACAAAAATATGATTTCGTATTTTCATCTCTTTCCATATGTTCAACTATGATCATAGAACTATTATCGTGTAATACCGGCCTTAGATAGATTCAGCATTGAGGTAAGTGAGATCAATAAAACATGAAATCAAATAAAACAAAACGAGTAGAAGCGTTTTGCGGTTTTGTTGTGTTGAATTTCATATTTCATAATTTCATATTTTACGACAGCACATTCATATGATGTGATATATTTCAAATAGATTATCTCATATGGATTATGTTACTTGAATCTTCGTTTTCAAGAAAAATGAGGAATTGAAAGTAAATTGTCATCAATTGAAAGATTTCATTATCAAATCTATAGCAGACTTCAAATGAGTTGATGGGCGGACGATTACACTTTTGAATGCTCAGCACTCGCAGACTGGCTCGCCGACTGTCCTGACGGAGGTGAGTCATTTCTCAACCATCAACTTAACTGGAGTCTGCTTTAACAGGACACTGTTGGTTTCTTCAGTTTACCCAACTTTTTCTGTCCCAAAAAAAAACTCCTCGAACTCCATGTTGATTACACTACAATCAGCATCATCCCCCCCCCCCCCCGGGACAAACAATTACACTATTGAAGTAATTTGGTGCATCCACAGTAATAAAGATCCCCCACAAATCAAATAATAGATTCGATGCAATTTGGACCAATCAATTCACATTCAAGTAGTTTGTACAAGCAAAGAAGACATTCTGGCAAGATGAAAAAATGACTCCAGCTCGGTCAATATTGGTTCAAAAGTTATCAATTGGGTCTCAAATTGTAGAGCAGAATGTTTTCTACAATTTGAGACCAAATTTGAACCAATATTGACCGAGCTGGAGTCATTTCTCCATCTTGCCATAATGTCTTCTTTGCTTGGACCGACTATACCACTGTGCTCACTTTTTCAGTCCCTCTTTTTCAGGGGAACCCCTGGTGGGCGAGTTTTTTGGGGTGATGATTACAGGATGGAAGATGGTTGAGGGGTCATAGTTACAGAAAGGGAAGGGGGTCAAAGATCCAGTCAATTGTAGACTTCATGTGTGAGGGAGTAATGCTACAATTACAGTTATTTACACTACAACTAGTATGAGATGACCAATTCTTCTATATGGTCAGTGAGACGTGTGTACAGCTAATCATATTTAATAGTCAGCTATGACGTCATATTCAATAGTCATAGTCACCCCATTGAATTGATGAACACAATAATTATTATGGTTTCATTCATATAAATGAAGACAGATTGCAAGTTATCAATTTGCGAACTATTGTGACAATCGTGCTTGAAAGCTAATGATGAACATTGAATAAATTCTATCTAGTTGATTCACTCCAAGAATAATAGTTAACCTGATTGTTTGGAGAAGAATTGTAATATTCCATAAATAATAATAATAATAATAATAATAATAATAATAATAATAATAATAATAATAATAATAATAATAATAATAATAATAATAATAATAATAATAATAATAATAATAATAATAATAATAATAATATAATGATAATGATAATAATAATAATAATGATGATAATAATAGTAATAATAATATTATAATAATATTCTACCATTTTTCATCATGAAGCATGTATTTTATTGTTATTCCTATCAGGGTTAAAACATCTAAAAGTATGTATTGTATATTAAATCATAAATTCCATTAAACTTTTGCCACAGAATCCGATTCTCCACAACTTATATCAATAAAAAATATTAGTAAGTGTTTTAAATCCAGTTATAGCCCTCAATTGTTGAAAAATTATGATGAGTAGAATTATAATAAGTCCTTTCGGCGTGATTATGGTGTTTTGTATCACTGGCGGCTCGTGCCCACGAAACAGGTGAAGTGCTGTACAGTAAAAGATACGGGCACTTCACCTGTTTCGTGGGTACGAGCCGCCAGTGTTTTGTATCCATTCATTTTTCCACTTTTAAACTTAAATTTAATAAAAATCACTTTTATGTGGAACAGCATAACCTTGAACAGAGTTCACTGTTCAGTCTAAAGATGACCACCACAACAGGTCGAAACTAGTTATTTCTTACTACTATGTAAGGAAAGTTTATTTCCACATAAAAATGATTTTTATCAAGTTTATAATAGGTATTTTTCTCTCATCAACTCCATAACTCTCCAAGTTAGAAACTTTTTTATTGTCTCATCCAAGTTTCTCAGCCAAGTTGACATGAGAATTGATTCTCTTTGTACCTGAATGAAGCCTCTAAAATTAGAAAATACATAGATGTTTCAAAAAATTTTCATTTTTATCTCGGCAACAAAGCTTTTTCGAAACTTTTTTCCTTACTTGGTGTAAGGAATCAGCCTGAGAAGTATTACACAATCCTCCTGAAACACCCTTATAATATAACATACTTCTCCACTTATAATAAAATATAATTGGGAAGTGTACTGTGATTATTATTATTATTATTATTATTATTATTATTATCATTATCATTATCATTATCATTATTATTATTATTATTATTATTATTATTATTATTATTATTATTATTATTATTATTATTATTATTATTATTATTATTATTATTATTATTAATATTCTTATTATTATCATTATTATTATTATTATTATTATTATTATTATTATTATTATTATTATTATTATTATTATTATTATTATTATTATTTTTATTATTATTATTATTATTTTTATTATTATTATTATTATTATTATTATTATTATTATTATTATTATTATTATTATTATTATTATTATTGATTACAAATCAATAGGAAACTAAACATTACTTCAAAATAAAATAAGAATCTATCAATGATAAATAACTCAAATAAAATTATAAACAGGAAATTGTAAAACTGTAGTCTAATCATAGAATTATATATATATGTTATATAAAGAAATTAAAATATATTTATATAGTAATAAAATCCCCAATAAAAGCTAACATTAGCTTCATGGGGAAGCCACCATAGTAAAGATTTTCCCCTATATTTACAATAAATATTCTCACACTGTATGACTTACCTATTTGAAATATTGTAAAGTGTTTTATATATTTATATACTGTTGTTTGTCATATATTATAAAGTGAGATAATAAACTTAAAGAAAAGAAAAGAAAGAAAGAAAAGAAAGAAAGAATTATTATTATTATTATTATTATTATTATTAATAATAATAATATTATTATTATTAAATGATAAGACAAGTATGGATAACTACCACAATATCACCTTTCCAGAAACTGTGATTATTATTTAATATAAAATAAAAACAGTGATAGAAGTAGCCGTGAGATAGAAGAAACAATATTACCCACAATGATATCACATCATAAACATTGTTATTCCAATCCGTAAAAGTGGATATCGATTACCTGGGAAGTCGAGAGTGTTTCGACCCTCGATAACGATAAATGGACTGACAGTAGTGACAGGAAGGACTCAATCAAGTTGAGCGCTGATTAATGATTTAATGATTAAATGATTAAGTGATTGATCACGCCACTCAATCACTTATTCATAATCAGGCGACACCAGGCACGCACACACGCACGCACACACGCACGTACGATCACATTGTGCGTTAATTATTGACAAATTGGGATTGTGAGCCGTTTGAATTGATTGGCCAATCATCAGGCTTGTCTGCATTCACATTGGGTTGATTATTCTAGCTCCTATATTATAATAACTGTTTATATACGAGATAACGTATCTCGTACTTATCTTTATATCTCCTTTATATTTAGTTCTACGCTTCTATATAGGTAGATTGTAAATTTTTACTAAAAAAATTGTTCGAGTTTTATCCAGAACATTGTTTGGATTTGTAGCAGTATAAGTTAACAGGGCCCTCGCGTGGTTTTTTGGTGACTCTTCTTCTTCTTCTTCTTCTTCTTCTTCTTCTTCTTCTTCTTCTTCTTCTTCTTCTTCTTCTTCTTCTTTTTCTTCTTCTTCTTCATCATCATCTTCTTCTTCTTCTTCTTCTTCTTCTTCTTCTTCTTCTTCTTCTTCTTCTTCTTCTTCTTCTTCTTCTTCTTCTTCTTCTTCTTCTTCTTCTTCTTCTTCTTCTTCTTCTTCTTCTTCTTCTTCTTCTTCTTCTTCTTCTTCTTCTTCCTTAGAAAAAAATTATTTTTTCTACTTGTCTGCTTCTTCTTCTCCTTCCTCTTCTTCTCTTATTGATTCTTTTTTCTACTTGGCTTCTTCCTCTTCTTCTCCTTCTTTTTCTTCTTCTTCTTCTTTTCTTCTCCTTCTTCTCCTTAGCTCCTTCTTCACGTTTCTTCTTCTTCTTCTTCTTCTTCTTCTTCTTCTTCTTCTTCTTCTCCTGCTTCTTCTTCTTCTTCTTCTTCTCCTTCCTCTTCTTCTCTTATTGATTCTTTTTTTCTACTTGGCTTCTTCCTCTTCTACTCCTTCATTTTCTTCTTCTTCTTCTTCTTCTTCTTCTTCTTCTTCTTCTTCTTCTTCTTTTTCTTCTTCTTCTTCTTCTTCTCTCTTCTTCTCTTATTGATTCTTCTTCTTCTTCTTCTTCTTCTTCTTCTTCTTCTTCTTCTTCTTCTTTTTCTTCTTCTTCTTATTCTTCTTCTTCTTCTTCTTCTTCTTCTTCTTCTTCTTCTTCTTCTTCTTCTTCTTCTTCTTCTTCTTCTTCTTCTTCTTCTTCTTCTTCTTCTTCTTCTTCTTCTTCTTCTTCTGGTAAGATGGGAAAATGACTCAAGCTCGGTCAATATGAATACATAAATGCATTGAATGCATATAAATGCATTGAATGCATATAAATGCATTGAATGCATATAAATGCATTACATGCTTTAAGAGAGAATACTTTGTTATCGATACAAACAAAGTGAATAATCTATTCTTTTTTGAATTTATTTTTATCTTTGAAATTAATAATGATCAGAGACTGATGGTCTTATTAGGATATGCTAGCAGGGTGGAACAATGTGTGATAATTCACACGCACAGATTGATTAACAGGGCCCTCGCGTGGTTTTTTGGCGCCCTGTGCGAGATTTTGACAGGCGCCCCCCCGTTACCAGACGAATGCAATCCAGCATTGTCATAATATATTCAAGGCCAAACATAAATCTAGCTACCTGTTCACATTTTTCTCGTAAGCAATCCCAATGTTGCATGTGTTGTGGCAAAAAAGATTATAGGGACTTGCTTATTTTAATGTATCCCAACGTATTGTTCCGTATTTTTATGTATTGGATACGTGATAAGCAAAGGCCTACAGGAATCAATGAAAAACAACTAAAGGCTATCTACATTGAGCGAAACTATCACAACGTACCGTACTTTATCATTAAGGTATTATATAATAATATCATATAATTATTCTATCATAAATTTTCAATCATTAATTGATTAATTTTAATAGTTTGCTTAAAAAACATAAGGAAGGGAATAATAAATTTTCCACAGAAAAATATCAGAAATAAGATAGAATATCATCATAAATACTTCATTCCAATGGAAATAAAGAAGTTTTAACAAAAAATCGGAAACTCAATAACAAGCAATTTGAAGATCTCAGCCATTTTCACTGCTCTACCCAACTTTCTCGAATAACATTCGAAATAGTTCCGAATTCAGCCAGCAGATGGCAGTAGCGAAAGGGTGACTTGCTTCGATTCCCATTGGACACGCCTCCAAGCTCAGCCTTTAATCAAAATGGCCAAAAACATCGGTTCGAAAAGTTTCCAAATTCAACCATGAGATGGCATCAGTTGACGGGTCATGTTTCAGACTTGACTGGTTCACGCCTTCATGCCCCACCTGCTCTTTTCTTATTGGTTGACAGTTTTTCGTGAGCTCTGTCTTGGAAAATGGCTGCTAGCAAGAAAATGATGGATGGTGTAACACAAAAAATTACGCTGATCTACTATTAATGATCTTGTGCTAACATTTATTTATGTATTCAGGCTGGTAAGATTTTATTGAGTTAGTATTTGAAGTATTTATTTTTAGAATTGAGACTCAGTTTTACTCTTACTGTGCAACTTAGGCCAATACTGGACTTCTATAGTTTTATTCTATACGAAATAAGATGAAAATATGATTTCGCACTCTTATCTTATACTCATTAATTCTATTTTTTATACGATGAATATAATAAAATAGAACTGAAACACTATTCATGATCTAATACCGACCTCTTGACAGAAAAAAGTTTGAAACACTACAACAATTAGGTCAAAATATTAAATATTGATATACGATGAATATAATGTAATAGAACTCAAACTATTCATAACCTAATACCGACCTCTTGCCAGATAAAAGTTTGATAAAACTACAGTTAGTCGGTAACAATTTGAGGGAGAAGTTTTTATTGGAAACTGGCTTGTGATTGGTCAACAGAGTGTAAGGTGATTGTCAGCCAACAATACAATTGAATTCAAGAGGGGCGTTTTTTGGCTTGCTTCATACATTGATCGTGGTTTTTTAATTTGATCAATTAATTATGATGAATGAGTTCGCATACAGAGGAAATAATTTCTTGTGGAAAGTTGTTGGTAAAATAAGTTTTTCATCAAATAGTAAAAAAATTATTCTAATAGCCCAATTAGAATTTTTTAAATTCATGTTTCGAATCAGCCGCCGCGGCGCCCGCTTGGCCGTGGCGCCCTGTGCGGTCGCACACTCCGCGCACCCCACGCGAGGTAAGCTAATATAAAAAGCATTAAAGATAATATAATATACATTATATCCGTAACTGTATCTCTATTTCACATGTTAAAACGAGCTGTCTTTTCCTGTTATGGGGATAGAACAATAATATATTAATATAGTTAATTAATAATATATTTATTCATTGTTGGAGGTGTTTTAACGGAGAAAGAAGCCAACAAGGTTGACAAGGCCAAAAACAAGGTCAAAGGAAACAAGGTTGAGAGCCTAAGGCCATTTTTAATTCTAAAAATAACAATAGGGCTAAAATAATATAATTTTGTTGAGTAGTTGTAATGGTTATATTATTGTATTCATACATATTGAATAAAATTTAAGATACTGTCAAACCACTGATTTAATAAAAAAATTGAGATACCGGTTTCGGTTGCTACACCATTATCAATCTATGATAAACTGAAACTTGAAGTGAGGAACAGCAGTATTGAATATTTATATTAAAGGTTATTGGTAGATTCTCCATCCAATCACAGTGAACGTCTGCTATTGACCTGGACAAGCTCCTCCCCTTTGATTATCGGTTAAAACAAAACCTTCAGAAAATTTTGAATATTTTTAAAAATTTGTAAAAAAGAGATTTGGACTTCATTGTCAGTGGTTTAACCCAATAAGTAGGCATATATTGTATCCTTTCAAATAAATATAGATGAATAATGGAATGAATAACTAGCTTCTAGGAGGATTTTGTAGTTGAGATATTGATAAGAATTTATTCAGCATTGTTCAAATTTGTTATGTATAAGCTGAGTAAGACCAGAAAATTATCTTGTATTTCTATTCTACTTTACTTGTTGAAGCGATGTTGCTTGTTGTTCTAAGTCATCTCAATACTCCCCCTCCTCCTACTCCTCCTCCTGCTCCTCCTCCTCCTCCTCCTCCTCCTCCTCCTGATCGTCCTCCTCCTCCCCTCCACACTCTCCTCTCACTCCTCCTCCTCCTCACTTTCCCCTTCAAACCGCTCTTCTGTACTAGCGGTATAACCTCAAACTATTCGCAATCACTTCCCAACAAGTTGAACAAAAACTACTATTGCTTCCCTCCCGCGATTGGAATCTAGTAATTTCGAATCCTAGTACTCTCTCAAGCACTCATCTAGTCTCTATCTCTCTTTATCACCCTATTTCTCTCCCACTCTCTCTCTAAAACAATCAAATAACCAATCAATCAATCACTCTCTCTCTCTCACTCTCCCACCCTCTCCACTCTCTCTCTGACTCACTTTCTCTCTTACTGTCTCCATCTCCTGAATCTGAATCTGAATCCCCCTTTCACTCTCCAACACACTCACTCTTTTTCTCTCCAACAACAATCACCTTCTCTCTCTCTCTCACTCACTCCCTCTCACTCAATCACTCTCTCACACTCTCTCTCTCACTCTCTCTCTCTCTCTCACTCACTCTCTCTCACTCAATCTCTCTCTCTCACTCTCTCTCTCTCTCTCTCTCACTCTCTCTCTCTTTTGTTAACAGATAACAGATTGTTATCACTTAGTATTATCTATAATTATTTATTATTATTTGCGATCTAATCCATTTGATCATTCTCCCCAATTTAGTTTTGAATTTCGAATCACCTATCATACCATTTTATGGACATTCCATTATCATTATTCCCATCATTCCCACTCATATGAATAATTATTCTTTTTACATAATTTAATAGTATGAAATTTCCAATAGAATAAATACTTAGTACCGTAGTCGTAAAGATCAGAAAAATATTCGCCCATGGTTGAGTGTTAATGGGAGAGATGTCTTTGAACATCCCTCTCCAAGAATGGACATTTATATGTCTAAACTCCGCCATTTTATGTAATTACAGCATCAGTTACAGTACCGTTAACATAATTATTAAATCCTACATTTCAATCATTCTTGCAAGTTTTCATATAGTTTATAATTAGTCCATACTTATTAAAACGAGCGATGTAATTAGTATCATTTCATTTATTTTTATAATATAGGATTTGAGCCGATGTATTTTTGTAATTTACATAAATAAAGTAAATGAATCTGAATCTGAATCTGTCTCACTTTCTCTCTTACTGTCTCCATCTCCTGAATCTGAATCTGAATCACCCTTTCACTCTCCAACACACTCACTCTTTTTCTCTCCAACAACAATTACCTTCTCTCTCTCTCTCTCACTCAATCTCTCTCTCTCACTCTCTCTCACTCAATCTCTCTCTCTCACTCTCTCTCTCTCTCACTCAATCTCTCTCTCTCACTCAATCTCTCTCACTCTCTCTCACTCAATCTCTCTCTCTAACTCTCTCTCTCTCTCACTCTCTCTCTCTCTCTCTCTCACTCTCTCACCCATTCTATTCTTTCAGAAGAATCTAGGTACATGCAATAAAACGGAATTGTGATGAAGTGATTCACGAGTGAGGGGGTATGACGGAAGGACAAAGTCCCTTTGACTTTGGCAATATTATTATTATCGTCCCATCCCTCACGCATTCTTTGAGGGACAAGACTTTCTTGTTGCTGTCATTTTAATCCCTGCATTGTTGTAGTCTGTGGAGGAAGGGATGAGGGACGTTAATAATCAGTAGAAAGAGTGAAATTGAATGTAGGAAAAAGAAAGGAAAAGTATGAGAGAGAGAGAGTAATTTGTGTGAGAAAAATAGTTCTTTTTTCTAAACAAGGAAGACTAATATAAGAGAATGAACGATAATGAGAAGGAGCAAAGCGGAGGGGAGAAAAGGGAAGAAGAGGAGAAAGAAAAGAGAAAGGGGTCTACTATCGTACAGCAGAATGTACAAAGTACTTAAAAATTTCCATAATAATGATATTTTTTTAGGAAATATATGTAGGACAACTTTGAGAATGCTTGACATCCTGTAGATAATTATTACGAGTACCCTAAATGTGGTATTTCTCCGAAACTTGATATCCAAAAAAAATTAATCATTTGGTCACAGTCTTCTAGGTTAATTTATTGTAATGATAAAATTTGAAAGAATGTATAATTCTTTATTCATTAGCTTCAACCGAACAGATTTCTGAACAGTAGTTACGAATTCTTTGAGTTATATTTTCAATTTCAGGTGTTGTAAAGTATTCAACTCCCAAAAAATGCTAGTAGAATACACCACTGGCGGCTCGCACCCACGAAAGAGGTGAAGTGTCCGTAGGTTTTACTGTACAGCACTTCACCGGTTTCGAGAGAACGAGCCATCAGTGGAATTCACTAGCAGATAGTTGAGTTCTAGTCGGTGAGTCAATGAATTATCAGGAATATACTTGCAAAGTGTCATAGTATCCTATAAACTTTTGTGATAAGTAAGCTGATTATAAGGGCCCAAATTGGCTTCGGCCCAAATATTTTCTTCAGAGTCCGACTCTTTTCAACTACCATTAATAGAAAATACTAATTTATAAATACTTATCCAGTTATTACCCTTATTGTTGGAAAATGGCATTTTTCAGCATATTTTTTCAATTATCTCAATAACCAGTAAAGTTAAAAACCTCAATCTGGTTTCATTGAATTCCTCAGCTAATTCTACATAGGAGTTGATCATTTTAGAACCTGGGTGAAGCGTCTCAGACAAAACAAAAACAAAATTAGAAAAATTAATATTTTTCGAAAATCTCATTTTTTGCCATTGTTATCTCGGTAACAAAGCGTTTTTGGGGGTTGGTCTCATGGAACTTTTTTGTCTACTTGGTGTAAGGAGTCAGCCTGTAAAGTATTGCACATTCCTCTTGAAACACCCTGTATAAACTCAGTTATCACTTGGCAGTTCACTCTGACTCTGACTTGGCAAACCGCTGACCACTGGAAGCTGAAACCATACTGACGCTCCAACTCACAACCCTGTGAGACTGAGCAGTGCATGCACTCTGGCGGTGAAGTTGTGTACCACAAGGACATTCGGAATAGGGGATGGGTTTGTTGACATGCCCCGTCAAGAACTTCCTTTTAGTTTCGAGTTTCACTCATAGATGGCAGCCCTAGTACCGTTTCGACACAGATAAACTACAACACTCTCATAGAGTGTATTAGTATATTGTCTGTCCAAGCAATGAAGACATTCTGGCAAGATGGGAAAAAGACTTCAGCTCGGTCACTATTGATTCAAAAATAATAAATTTGGTCTCAAAATGATGATCAGAATGTTTCCTACAATTTAAGACAATATTTATAATTTTTGAACCAATATTGAGCGAGCTGGAGTCATTTTCCCAACTTGCCAGAATGTCTTCTTTGCTTTGACAGCCTATTACAACATGATAAGTAGCCTCTAGGACATATAAAATTATAGCCTATATAGAACCTAAAATAGAGTCTATATAGAACTAAACATAATAAATATGAGAATTGTCCAGTGAGACTTGATGCAACATTGCTGATTCAGCTATTTATAAATAAAAATCCATATAAAAGTATTTGGTTTCATGAAGCGAATGTAAATTTGAATATATTTCTTTAGCTAGTTAGGCCGGTATTACACGATAATAGTTCTATGATCATAGTTGATCATATGGAAAGAGATGAGAATACGAAATCATATTTTTGTCTCTTTCCATATGATCAACTATGATCATAGAAATATTATCGTGTAATACCTGTCTTACTGTACTTTTCAAGTTTGAATATTATTATTCAACTCTAAATACAATACGTGTTCAGGAATCACTCATCAGCTAAGAATATAGAATTTTAATCTTGAATACCTATAGATCAGAGGACTTGAATTATTGGAGAATAGAAATCCCTCACCTTACCTGGTTTACCAAGGTAACCAAGGTAACCTGGTTTACCCTGGTTTACCTTACCAAGTTACCACCTTACTTTTCTGGCAATACTTCTCATATTTGAAAATCTTTCGAACATAACCTCAATTTTGAATATTTCTATCAAAATTTGTGAAAAGAAGTTTTTTACTTTATTGTCTTACCCTCTATTGTATAATTTCTCGAATAAATGAATAAATATTTGGCAATACAGCAATCTTCTCAGTTTAAATAAGATTCCACTCTTAATACAATAGAGTTCAGGTTCGACGCATCACTAGGAAAGGATTCAAAATCTAAACCTTCAAGACCTACAGATCAGAGCACTTCTGATATTACAGAGAAGAGGGATTCCCTTCCCCTTTACAAAATCAGGAACCCATTTTCCTGGCCAAAACGCACCCAAGTGGAAAAGGGGGCAAACGCATTGTAGCTTAGTAAAGCCCTCTCCTTTCTCCTAGCACATTATCAACACATTACTTCTGTTTTGTCTTACTTTGATTTTCTCTCTTCATGTTTCTTCCTCAATTATGTTATTTCTCTCTCTCTTCCACTTGCAATTTTCTGCCTCTTTGAATTCTATTTTCAACTCTTTTTCTCTTCTATTCTCTATTATAAATATTTTTCCCCATTCATACTTTCAAAAATAAACCGATGCTTTCAACATAGATAATACAATCAATTCCTGTTCTTTAGCAAAACGAAGCAAAGAAGAGCCTCTGGCAAGATGGTAGAATGACTCAAGCTCGGTCAATATTGGTTCAAAAATTATTGATTTGGTGTCAAATTGTAGGGAACATTCCAATCTACAATTTGAGACTGAAACAATAATCTTCGAACCGATAATGACCGAACTGGAGTCATTTTCTCATCTTGCAAGAGGGTCTTCTTTGCTTGGACAGACTATACAAGTCGATTAGCTTCAATAACTCCAATCTTTAACATACAATGATTCATGCATATACCGCTCTCCTTACTTTGAAACTCTGAGAGGCCAAATTACGATCTTCCGACTATTTTCGACACTTGGAAAAATAATTTCAATTGTTTTTGAACAACTTTCTCGCTTTCACCAACCACTCATCTTCTCAAACAAGAAAGTTTCTAGATCATCGAAAATTTCATGTTTTCTGTTCGAGTTGACTCGACATTGACAAACATATTCATTAATTGAAACATAATTATTTGTCGGATATAGAAAATTCACAAACCATTAGAAAGCTCGAATTCTCCTTGTCATTTTGATATAAAAAACTTTATTTTTACTACAACCCATGATTGTGATAGAAGTGATATACAAAATAAAGTAATATTTTTGCGATTTTTCAAAAAAAAAAAAATTCCTTTGAATTATTCTACCCACTAACTTTTTTAATACTACTGGCATATCAAGGATAAATATCTACTTCTAGATATGGGGTCCAATCGCAGATTTGAAGAAGTTCCAATTTCACACAATCTGGCAACGCAGCTATTTCCCGTGTGAAGAGAAAAACAGTCAACTTAGATTGCGCGGACTATAGGCAATAACAACATCATGCAGCTGTTAAAATGTAGAAGAGGCTGACGAAACCGTCTAACTTTTATGGCGTCTTCTACACTTCTTAGTTCTTCTACCCTTCCAATCTTATTCTCAATTGATTTCTCTTCACATCTCATTCGTGATATCCTTCTCTATCCTTTATTTCTCTCTTTCTCCATTATCCTCTTTTCCAATTGATTCTCAATCTTGTTCCAGATCTATCTCCAACCCCCATATATAGCCAAGGTTTGCCCTACTACTTACTGCGCTAACCCTAGTGTTAAGCCTCTTCATCGTAGCAATTTCTTCTTCTTTCTGCTCTGTTTCTTCATCTGTTTTCCTACTCTTATTCTTCTTCTTTTTCTGTTTCTTCTTTCATCAGTTATTCTTTTCTCTGCATCTCTCTCAGCTCTTTTATCTTCTCTTTGTTTTCCTCTACAACTCCATCCACTATTTCTTCTTCTATTATAAAAATAATTCTTATTGCTTTCATTGGTGGGAGACCCTTACGGGTAGTTTAAACTTGCCAACTTCTTCCTTTTCTATTATATTTCTTCTCTATACTCTTTTATTTTTTTCATTTCCCATCCTCATCATCTTATTCTTTCTTTCTTCATTTCTTTCTTCTTCTTCTTCTCCTCTTGTTCTTCTTTTCCTGATCCCTTTATTATCTAGTTCTATTCTATCTAGTTCTTTCTTCTTTTGTCCTTTTCATCTTTTTCTTCTTTATTCTATCTTGTTCATCTTCTCTTGGCCTTTTATTGTGTTCTTCTCCGTTTTTCCCTTTCCTTTCGTCCTTCCTCTTCTTTTTCATCCGATTATTCTTCTTCTTGGTCTCTTCTTTCACATTTTCCCTCCCATCTTTATTTTATTTTATACTCCTCTCTTTTATTTTTCTTCTTCCAGCTTCTTCTTCTACTTATTCCTGTTTTACTGCTTCTTCGTATCGTCTTGGTTCCCTTGAACATCTTCTCTCTCTTTTCTTTTCTCATTTGTCCTCATCCTTTCTTCCATTTTCTTCTTCTTCTTCTTTTTCTTCTTCTTCTTCTTCTTCTTCTTCTTCTTCTTCTTCTTCTTCTTCTTCTTCTTCTTCTTCTTCTTCTTCTTCTTCTTCTTCTTCTTCTTCTTCTTCTTCTTCTCTTCTCTCCTCTTCTTCTTCTTCTTCTCCTCTTCTCTTCTTCTCTTCCTCCTCTAAACTCCTATTTATAACGTCTATTCATACATTATCCTCCTCTTCTTTTTTTTATCTCTTTCCTTCTATTTTCCTCCTCCTTCCTCCCTCCTCCTCCTCCTCCTCCTCCTCCTGTTCCCCTTCCATACACAGTCCCAGTGTTGCACTTAACCCGCAATTTGTATTCCACTTATCCGGAGCTCGGGGCTGAGAGTGTTGAGAAATGCAGGCCTACTAAAAGCCTGTTTCCCCCGTTTTCTGTAAAACTGAACTGAAATATTCTCTTGTTTTCTTTCGAATTTTCTTGTCTGCTCGAAAAAAATACTGTTATGAGATGAATGAATACAATCTATATCAGTCTTCTATAAAAGCGAAATGGCACTAACTGATTCATTCACTCATCACCAGAACTAAAAATCCACTTAACCGAATGCGTTAAAATTTGGCAGGCATATTCAGTTGGACGTTTAGACGCGCGCTAAGAAAGGATTTTTGAAACGTCATAAGAATACGCCAAATATTTGAGTTTTTCTATAGTTTTTCAGCGTTTTCTTATTTTTTCGAGAACCAATCGGTACAAAATGTTGGTATCTGGTGGGCAGAAAACTAGTTGGGATGAACTAATTTAGAAGATTTGAATCAAGTTTCAAACTATGTCCGATATACTTCCCAAGGTTATGCTTAATATTAGCGTTCTACTATTTTCGGAGTTTTTAGATTTTTCGAGAACAAATTTGCAGAAAATGTTGAAATTAGGCAAACCGGTCCATATTAGGTCTAGAGATGCTGTGTTCAATAAATTTCGAATCCCCTCTGAACGGAATTTGCAGGCGAGCGAAGCGATCCTGTTCGGCTTAGCTCACATTGACAGAGGTTTTGCAGGCAAGCGAAGCGAGCTCGTTTGACTCACACCGCCTATACTATATAGTATATAGTACTATATAGTATATAGTACTATATAGTATATAGTACTATATAGTACTACAGTACTAGATAGTACTATAGCATATACTGTCAGGGGTCCAGGCGGAGAAGGCGAGTGAAGCGAGCCTGCCGGCTAATCCGAGAATAAAATCCAATGGGAGAACAATTATCGTTTACTCAATCTACAAGTTGACTAGCAACTTTACATGTATATTATTTTATTATAATCATTATTATTCTATTCCATTTGTTCATCCGTTCCTCTATTTTATTATAAATATTATTCAAAAGAAATGTCAACATTTTCATAGCAATGTTACTTACGTGATATACCACCAATGTTTAAAAGCGAACAATTTATTGTAGGCTATTATACTTCAAGTATATTCTTTCCCTATTCCCTTTCAAGATTTCTCCTATTCCCTTTTTTGTGGGTTAAGTGGAAGAGAGGGCGAGAAGAGAAGGACGCCCACAAACTCTTAAAATTTTTACAAAGTGTAAAATAGAGTTATTTATCTATCTATTCCAGCTCTTATCATTAATGTCTTTTTTTGCCAAAGAATCGAAGAAAAATATTGTATCAGAAGAATAAAGCATACAATATCAATTTATGTAAGAAGAACAAGAATTTATTGTATAACAAGTGAGGAAAAATTTCATAACATTCGTTGACCTTTGCATTGATTTTTTCATCATTTTTACTGCAGAGGTGTCAATATAGTTTCGTCGAGTAAAGAAGACCTTCTGGAAAGATGGGAAAACGACTCCAGCTAGGTCAATATTGGTTTAAAGATTATAAGCTTGGTCTCAACTTGTAGAACAGAATGTTATCTATAATTTTTGAGACCAAATTTATAATTTTGTAACAAGATTGACCTAGCTGGAGTAATTTACTCAAAGTTGAAGGACCCTCAAATTTTCTGATGAACATATGCATATGGCTTTTCCTCTGAATGATAAGTATTAATGGCTTTTAATATAAGTCTAATATTAGTGTTATAATAAAATAATAATTATAATTATAATAATAATTATAATTAATAATTATAATTTTAAAAACCGGGCATTAAGTATTAATATGTAAAAAATACAACGGGATGGTTTCTGACAATAAATAATATTGATATGGCTTTGATCCTTCTGTGGCGAGCTACCCATAAGGGTAGGTTACACTCGCCTTGGTCAAAATCTGGTCACCCATCCGAAAGCAATCCATAGTATTTGTGACTTAACATGTTTCTAAGAGTTATCTAGTATAATTGATTTATCAGCTAGCCTAATAATGATATCCACTTATCTAGTGCACAAGTATCAAGCCATACCACTAATGACTACCCCAAATCATTTGAACAACCATCGGACTATCTATCAGCTAATTTATAACAACGGAACTTGAGAAAATCAATTCATCCATATCACTCACACTCCCTTCGTCGACACAACGGTCGATTCCCTCTGCTTTTCAAGCAAGCTACCGCTTCTTCAGCATATGAAGCAGCATGCTGTTTCGCACGCTGAATCGACCAGGTTCCGGCCTACAGAGATCTAGACAAGATTGGAGACATCGTTGAATCATTTCAATGATCCGTGACTTGACTTGACGCAGTGAGATGGTTGCTGAGGGGGTTGGGGGGGGGTGGTTGGTGAAGGGATTTGACATCATTAGAGTGGTGGTTAATGATGTCAGGGGGAATGGTTTGGGTAAGGGTGGGAGAGCACTCCATTTCAATAACTGGGGAGATCGTCAACGATAAGATGATGATAGATTTGTTCAGCTATCTCCCTCTGAGTTATAGCTGAAGCCAAAACGTTAGGCGGTTTCGTCTGCTCCTTGTGCGCTCCAACAGCTGATGTTGTCATTTATCTTTGCCTAGATGATGTTTTTGAAATCGAAAGAAAATATATTGATGGATGCTTTATGTTAATATGCTAAATCAGTTGGTAGTATGCTATAGTCTGTTCAAGCAAAGAAGACTCTCTGGCAAGATGAGAAAATGACTCCAGCTCGATCAATATTGGTTCAAAAATTATTGATTTGGTCTCAATCGTAGAAAACATTCTGATCCAAGATTTGTGATCAAATTGATAATTTTTCAACGAATATTGACCGATCTGGAGTCATTTTCCCATTTTGCCAGAGGGTCTCCTTTGCTTGGACAGACTATATTCATAGACAACTAGGGAACCGCCAACTTTTTTCAACATCTATACCCTTTCCTATCTGACTATCTCCTTCAAATGTTTTTCTCTTTGCTATCCAAATTCGAACTCATCATATTACAATCTGCCTACTCACACGTCTTCCTCTCACTGGCGGCTCGTGCCCACGAAACAGGTGAAGTGCCCGTATCTTTTACTGTACAGCACTTCATCAATTTCGTGGGCACGAGCTGCCAGAGCCTCTCTTCTTTCCTCTAGTCTTATTCTATTTTTTGTTTCGAATAGTTTCACTATCTTTACTCTTCTTCATTCTTTCACTGTTTAAGAGGGGGCTCAACTTCGCCCACAAACTCTTGTAAATTTTTACAAAGTGTAAAATAAAGTCATTTATCTATCTATCTATCTATCTATCACTCTTATCCTTTATCCTCTCTTTATCCTTTCACTCTTATCATTTTTCCTTCATCCTTATCCACTTCCTTCATCCTTTCAGTCCACAGTTGTAGTGTTTATATTCTTGATTCTCCATTATCAGCTATTCAATTTCCATTATCTATTCGACCCCCTTGATCTATAACTCGCCATTTCATATTTTTGTATAATTTCCTCTTCCTTCTTCTATTTTCCAACTCCTTCGTCTTCTCCTTCACATCACCTTTCTCCATATTATTCGAAATCTCCCTCCTCACACTTCTTCCTCAACCTTACCCTTGATCTTCCACCCTGTACTTATTTCTACCTCTCTCACTCGATCTCTCTTTCTATCTCTTTCCTCACCCATTGGCAAGTATCTGGTTACATTTGACTTGATTTTTATTTTCTTCAAAGATGAAAGGAAACGACGATCACCCCTCAAAGGTTGCCACCTCTATCTTTATCTACTAACACCTCGCCAAACCCTTCTTCTTCTTCTTCTTCTTCTTCTTCTTCTTCTTCTTCTTCTTCTTCTTCTTCTTCTTCTTCTTCTTCTTCTTCTTCTTCTTCTTCTTCTTCTTCTTCTTCTTTTTCTTTTTTTTCTTTTTCTTTATCAATTATCACCTCACCAAACCCTTCTTCTTCTTCTTCTTCTTCTTCTTCTTCTTCTTCTTCTTCTTCTTCTTCTTCTTCCTATTCTCTTTTTTCTTCTTCTTCTTCTTCTTCTTCTTCTTCTTCTTCTTCTTCTTCTTCTTCTTCTTCTTCTTCTTCTTCTTCTTCTTCTTCTTCTTCTTCTTCTTCTTCTTCTTCTTCTTCTTCTTCTTCTTTTTTCTTCTTCTTCTTTATCAATTATTCCTCTTCCTCTTCCCTTCTTCTTCTTCTTCTTCTTATAGTCTTGTCTTCTTCACCATCTTCTTCTTCTTCTTCTTCTTCTCCTTTCTTCTTCTTCTTCCTCTTCCTCTTCTTCTTCTTCTTCTTCTTCTTCTTCTTCTTCTTCTTCTTCTTCTTCTTCTTCTTCTTCTTCTTCTTCTTCTTCTTCTTCTTCTTTTTCTTTTTTTCCTTTTTCTTCTTCTTCTTCTCCCTCCTAATCCTCCTCTTGTTCCTCCCCCTCCTGTTATTCTTCAACTTCTTCTTCTTATTCTTCTTCCTCCTGATTCTCCTCTTGTTCCTCCTCTCCTCTTATTCTTTATCTTCCTTCTTTGTATCTTCTTCTTTCTTATTCTTCTTCTTCCTCTTTGTCTTCTTCTTCCTCTTTTCTTTTTCTTCTTCTTCTTTTTCTTCTTCTTCTTCTTCTTCTTCTTATTCTCCTTCTTCTTCTTCTTCCTATTATTTCTCTTGTACTCCACTTCTTCTCCTCATCACTCTTCACCATCACCATCATCATCTTCTTCATCTTGTTCACTTAAAAATCTCATTTGACTTGAGAGAGGAAATTATAAGTTCTTCAAAAAATATTCTTATCAAGAATCATAATAAATATTGCATTTGCATATTTACATAATTATTGCATAAATATATACATGTTTTGAAAAAAATTGAAAACCAAACCAGCACAATCTAGTTCAAGATTGCAGCCATTTTAATTGCCATTTCCAACTCACCTGACAAAATCATTCGATATTCAGCCAGCAGATGGCAGTAGCAGTAGGGTGACTTCCATTCTCATCTTTCCATTGGACACGCCTCCAATGGTCCGATTGGCCGACGATATCGGTTTGAAAGTTTTCCGAATTCGCCCAGTAGAAAGTAGATGGCAGCAGTTGTCGGGTGATGTTTCAGATTTGACTTGGACACGCCTTCTTGCCCCTCCTGCTCTTTTCCGATTGGTTGACAGTTTTTCGTGAGTTCTGACTTTAGAAAATGGCAGTTCTACTTGGAAAATGGCTGCTAGCGAGAAAATGATGGATGGTGTATCATTCACCCGAAATAAGGCAGATTTACTACTCTCTGTCTTAGTTAGTAAAGTCTTAGTTAGTCTTAGTTAGTCTTAGTTAGTCTTAGTTAGTCTTAAGTCTCAGTTAGTAAAGTAAAGTATAGTACTGTGTTAATTAGTATAGTAAATTTATAGTTCATTCATTTACTGAAGTTGAGACAATTTTATCGAGTTGGTACTTATAAATTTATTCCTATTCATCAAGGCCAAGTGTTAATTATGTATAATCTAATCCCAATTTTGTTATTATTTGAATAAAGTAATCTAATCTAATCATCTCATTTCATGCAATGAATACAATGATATAGTAGAACTCAAACTATTCCTTTCTTCTTCTTCTTCTTCTTCTTCTTCTTCTTCTTCTTCTTCTTCTTCTTCTTCTTCTTCTTCTTCTTCTTCTTCTTCTTCTTCTTCTTCTTCTTCTTCTTCTTCTTCTTCTTCTTCTTCTTCTTCTTCTTCTTCTTCTACACCTCTTCTTCTTCTTCTTCTTCTTCTTCTTCTTCTTCTTCTTCTTCTTCTTCTTCTTCTCCTCCTTCTCCTTCTCCTTCTATTACCTCTTCTTCTTTTTTCTCCTTTCTCTTTTTTTCTTATCCTTTCTTTTTCATCTTCTTATTCTTCTTTTCCTTCTTCTTCCTTCTTCTTCTTCTTCTTCTTCTTCTTCTTCTTCTTCCTCTTCTTCTTCTTCTCCTTCTTATTCTACTCTTCTTCTTCTTCTTCTTCTTCTTCTTCTTCTTCTCCTCCTTCTTCTCCTTCTATTACCTCTTCTTATTCTTCTTCTTCCTCCTTATCCTTTTCTTTATCATCTTCTTTTCTTCTTCTTCTTCTTTTTCTTCTTCTTCTTCTTTCTTCTTCTTCTTCTTCTTCTTCTTCTTCTTCTTCTTCTTCTTCTTCTTCTTCTTCTTGTTCTTATTCTACTTCTTCTTCTTCTTCTTCTTCTTCTTCTTCTTCTTCTTCTTCTTCTTCTTCTTCTTCTTCTTCTATGACCTCTTTTTTTTCTTCTTCCTCCTTATCCTTTTCTTTCCCACCTTCTTATTCTTCTTTTTCTTCTTCTTCTTCTTCTTCTTCTTCTTCTTCTTCTTCTTCTTCTTCTTCTTATTTTTCTTCTTCTTCTTCTTCTCCTTTCTTCTTCTTCTTCTTCTTCTTCTTCTTCTTCTCCTTCCTTCTTCCTTTCTTCCTCTCCTTTCTTCTTCTTCTTCTTCTTCTTCTTCCTCCTCCTTATCCTTTTCTTTCCCATCTTCTTCTTCTTCGCATTGACCCTTGAAGACGGTCTTCTCCATCCCGCCTCCCATTTATTTAAAACTGAGGGTCAACAGCAAACGCCCCCATCTTGTTAGTGTAGAGTGTCGTCTCCTTTTGACACACCCTTTATAGAATTATCTATTCAAACTATCGTCAAGAGGGGTGATTGGTGTCAATTTGTTTGAAATATCTACTTGCTGTACAGTGGACAACCCTTATCTTTTGAAACAGATTACAGTCGTGATGTCTTACAGGAAGTTAGAAAATAATGTTTTAAGATTGTACTTCTTCTTCTTCTTCTTCTTCTTCTTCTTCTTCTTCTTCTTCTTCTTCTTCTTCTTCTTCTTCTTCTTCTTCACCACTCTATCTTTTTCTTCTTTATTGCCGTTTTCCTTCTCAATTGCTTCATTCCTATGTCTGATTGAAATTCTGGACGCGTTTGATGGAAATGTTCATGAAATTCATACTATCTAAATTCAATCAATATAATAACAAATTCGTTAGTTCGATCAGAAAGTTGTTGCCTGAAATCAATCAAAATAATTACAATGTGACCAACTCAATCATAGCTCCATCTGAAGGCGGTTTTGTGATAGATAGATATTTGCAATGTGTGGTTGCAAAGTGACCCGTGAAGTGGGGAAATTTTACTATAGGCTCCCTAAAAAATAGTGTTTAATTTTTATTTTTCACCAATACAATGAAATTAGGAAATACCTAAGCTGAGTTCAAATGGTTTAAAAATGTTGTAATCATTGAGAAATAGAAACAGCTTACTATAGTCTGACTAAAGTACATATTCTTGGCATGATAAAAATGCTCCATTTGGTCAATATTGGTTCGAAAATTATCAATTCGATCTCAAATTGTAGAAAACAATTTGATCTACTATTGAGAACACATTTATAATTCTTGAACAAATATCAACCAAGCTGGAGGCATTTTCCCATCTTGCCAGAGGCTCTTCTTTGCTTGAACGGACTATACCAATAAGGCGGCGATCAATGCATCAATGACTCGTATCAACGAGCTCCCTTTCTTATTTCTTTACAATAGCGATATCCTATAAATTTTGGACTCTTGTATAAAAAATTATCCGTATAAAGAGACAGTCATACATTTTGAGAGTGAAACTGAAACTGAACAGTTTAAACCTACCAACAGCTGATGTAACGCGTATAATGTCTCCCTTGATTTCGAAAATATCATCTAGGTATGATCAAATAGTACCAGGATAGAGATTATTCTATTATATGGAATATAATATCATATATGGTATGATGGAACTTCAATTGTCAACATCAGCTTTTGGGACGCACAAGGAACAGACGAAACCGCCTAACGTTTTTACGTCAGCTATATAAAAGTTTGCAAGTAGAATCGTTAGATGACGTCACAACAGTGTCAGCGTGATGAGTCAGCCTGACGCTAAGCTGTCGGTTGAGTGCTGTCATTCAGTATTCTGTTTGATCCAGTGTCGCTCCATTGATGATGAAAAATGCCAACACTGCAAAAACTCAGCGTTGAGTGGTTTTTGTGTGAAATTGTTTTGGAATACAGTAACAACACACACATTACTGTTATTACACATTTTGGAGAACTGGACTTGTTTGGAATGTGTATACAGGCTCGTAGCCCACGAAACAAGTGAAGTGCTGTACAGTAAAAGATACGGGCAATTCACCTGTTTCGTGGTTACGAGCCGCCAGTGATGTGTATGTAAATTATAATTTAAACTCAATAATTATTAACGATTAAATAGAATTGATGAATAATAGTCTACTAGATAAATGGAATAGTCATTTGTCTATATCTAGATAAAGATATAGTCGAATGTGTTGACTATAAAATGTGTGGACTCATTGACGCTTCACTAAGTCAATAACATCTGTAATCAGAAAACCTATGTATGCACTCCTTCAAAAACACATCTTACAGACTCTGGAAAAATTTATTCAAATGTATGCCAGAAAATCCGATATGAGCTGAAATTCTGCGAATCCAATGTTTTTCTTTGGGAATAATTATTATTCTCATGAATCCAATCAACATATGCAAATATGAGAAAAGAATACGTGCTTTCAAATGTGCTGATTCAAAAATGTAAGGGATCTTCAATTACAATATACATACCTATCACTTTTTTCTCATAGCAGCATTCAATTGACATGAATCTTATATCATATTAACATAATAGCACATTAGTTAACTCTTCTTGCTTGTAGACCTCTTGTCTCTAATTCCTATAAAGTTATCAGATCTCTGTTTAAGATTTTAGATCCCTCAATCTAATTCTTGTCTAGTGTTTATAGTTTTTATGCGATCTCCTTCTTGTTTCAAATATAGAAAATGCAATTTCTCTTGTGTTTTATTCATGCAGATTGTTGATTTTAATATTCCACTTTCTTAAAATCTTCAATTATTCTATCAATGAACCAAAGAAAGTCCTATAATTATTTGATAGAAAATGAATACCCAAATTGCGGACACCAAATAGATTATTCCCTTCCAGATGTTTTTCTCCTGATTTCAAACTATTCCAATTCCTCTACCTCCATCAGAATTCTGAAGTCAGGAATGGAACTATATTATCCTATTCAGTATCCCTATACGAGGGAGAGGAACATTTCGCACATTGTGGGCCCTGTTATTGTGTGAATGTATACATATCTGTATGCATGTGTGAGTATGTTTGGAGTGGGCAACGTCTCAGCATTATGCTCGACATGTAAACACTCTCGACATGTAACATGTAAATACATGCTGGCATGTAGAATAACCTAGGAGTGACCAGCAAGCTTCAAGATCCAAGATTGTTTTGTCTATCATCATTAGGTTCTCGTGAACTGGAATGTGTTGGCGGATATATGCTACAGTTCGTTGTCTGTACGTGGACCATGTTATTATGTATAACTTTTTTATTGTATTGAATTTTCGCAAGATCAAGAGCTTGGAAAAAGCAGAACAGTACTTGGAATAAAATAAAACACACTGATAATCGAAACTCTACCGTTTATTTTGGTACGGGACCATGGCTTAGTGGTTCCACATAAATCTTATTTTCAACTTTTATCTTATTTTTTCCTCATTCCAATATGGAACCATTCTATGACATCGACATTTTTAAAATTTGACATTTTTATAATTTTTATCAACCAGGTAATGAAAAAAACTAAGGAATATCAACAATATTGATGTTGGCGAGCAACTAAAATAGACACCCCCCTCCCCCACTATTCACAGACGTGTGCCCTTTTAGGAGGGCCCTGTTTGATTGCATTTGTTGGTGATTCTGTATTGTCCAATGAATCATGAGGAATAATAGATAAATTTGAATTTGAATTTGAAAAAATAGACACAGTAATTATTTCAATATTAATTGAATTGTATTATGAACTCAAATAATATTATGTAGAGATTATTATAGAACATGTTATTGAAGAGATTATTCTCATGCAATAATCAAGAGATTTGAATGAAGATTCGATATTGATCATTATTATCATTGTAAATTATGTTATTCTCTATTCTCAAGGACATTAAATTGTTGAAAATGATGAAAAATAAAAAAATAATGTGAGTTGTTTTTTTACTAAATTCAGTAATAGATTATTGGTAAAAAGATTCTCGAGAAACTGTTGAGAAATAATAGAAGCTATTTTAGTATAGAACAAAAATTCAGATACAGGTACGACGTTAATGGGACTAATTAATAATTTACAAAACAGTTGGAATTTTAGTTTTTGTCAGCCTTTTCATTTCTCATTTGAATAATATTGTGAATGCTATATATACTTGAACATACAAATTTCAATTGAGCTTGGATGCAGTGAGTCAATTCCTAGTTCATGAGAATTCAACGCGATATCATAAGATATAATGATAATGAGATTCCATAAAATATGGAATATAATATCACAGAGTACATAAATCTCGCTGATTTACGTGTACTCTGTGACAATATTGAACAAGCTAGCATTATAGTGAAGAAATCCTTATGTTCACGTTTTACTTTGAAAATGGTGGATTACTGAAGTAAAATTATGTTCATTCTCTGTCCTGATAATACGCAAACGAACCAGATAGTGTTATGGAAACGCATGTCTGAAACTCAGAAACAATCTTTGTGATAAATCATATTTTGCCATGAAATAATAAGCGTGAACTGGATAAAATATTATAGTGAAATACTCTCTGTCACTCGTATACAATACTCTACAGGTTATCCATAGGTGGTTTGAAGATTCAACCAAATGAACCAGCAAAACAAATTGAAATCGTCAAGCTCTAATCTCTCATGACAAATTATGTCATTTTTGGAACACATTTTATAAAGGAAATGTGATGAAAATACAAGATCATGTCATAAAATTTCTACCATCTAATAACGGCTCAAGGTCTGAATATATTCATACATTATAGAACAGCAAGCTTATAACCAGGATGTGTATTGTGTATTGTGTATTGTGTATTGTGTATTGTGTATTGTGTATTGTGTATTGTGTATTGTGTCTTGTGTATTGTGTACGCATTGTATTGTGTATTGTGTATTGTGTATTGTGTCGTATTGTGTATTGTATGTATTGTGTATTGTGTATTGTGTATTGTGTATTGTGTATTGTGTATTGTGTATTGTGTATTGTGTATTGTGTATTGTGTATTGTGTATTGTGTATTGTGTATTGTGTATTGTGTATTGTGTATTGTGTATTGTGTATTGTGTATTGTGTATTGTGTATTGTGTATTGTGTATTGTGTATTGTGTATTGTGTATTGTGTATTGTGTATTGATTATTGAAAGACATAACATTGTTGTTTTGGAGATCGATGTAGCCACCTTGATCAGAAATATGTGAAGTGCCGAGTTTTTCCTATCGATAATTTGACTAACCTACTTTACATACTGTTGTGAAAAATATCGATAAGAAAATAATAATAATAGCGTCTATAACAATAACATCCATTATAATCTGTTAATAATTCATTGAATAGTTGAAAAAGTTGTAACGAAATTTATAAACTTGATTTTGTTTATTCATAATTCAACAAAAATAATGATGAAAAATTATTTTTCCTGGAAATAGCATCGGAGAACCGATGTCAATCTGTATAGTCTGTTCAAGCAAAGAAGACAATCCGACAAGATGAGAAAATGACTCCAGCTTGGTCAATATTTGTTCAAAAATCATAAATTTGGTCTCAAATTGTAGATTAGAATGTTTTCCACAATTTGAGTTTAAATTTATAGTTTTTGAAGCAATATTGTCCGAGCAGGAGTCATTTTTCGATCCTGGCAGAATGTCTTTTTTGCTTGGAAAGACTATAGGTATGGAACCCTCGATAAGTGAAAAATATCGATTTAGGCTATTAATATAATTAATTATCCTAAATATAGTCGGACTATTATCATATATCATCTATTATCATCGATATATCTATCTTATACCCATCCCTACTTTTAACGCATCGTTGAGTAAGATCTAAATACGTTTCCACTTTATGAAATCTATTATCACAATCCACGTTCTCAATGCAGTCAAGCTGCTGACATGTTACATAGAATTCAACTAAGTTTGATATCGCAATCCACGTAAGCTGAGAAGAACCCTCTCCACAATACACTTTACACTGTACCGGCGTGTCTTCTCAACTTGCGCAAACTATAAATAGGGGACTGCTCTACTGTTTAAGAGAAGAACCTTGTCCCAATACAATTTACATTGTACCGGCGTCTCTTCTCAGCGTTCGCATACTATAAGGGGTGACTGTTGTGTTCAATGCCGATTTAGCTTCAGGCGGTCATATAGGTTAATCTCGTATGCAACTACATTGTCATGCACTCTAACTCCATATTACTGAATTTGGCTGTTGACAGTATGAACTGTCATAATGCGTTAGGAGGGGTGGGGGTGAGTTGATAGAGGGGAGGAGGGGAAGTTAAAAGATGGGTCACTAATTCTATGTTCCTATGAAACGCTATCGTCTGGTCAAACAGAGAAGACATTCTGGCAAGATGGAAAATGTCTACAGCTCAGTCAAGCATCACTAAGCATCTAAAAAATTTGAAACATTATATATTTTGAAAAATCTCAATTTTCCGCCATTGTTATCTCGGTAACAAAGCGTTTTTGGGGGTTGGTCCCATGAAACTTTTTTTCCTACTTGGTGTAAGGAATCAGCCTGAAAAGTATTGCATATTCCTCCTGAAACATCCTGCATGTACCCAATTTTGGCATCACTATGCCTAACTATCTATTCTTCAATAAATAACTTGAATATTAGTGTAGAAGCAATAAATATTAGTGTATCATCATTAAAAATATAACTATTTTATTTATCGTTTTTGTTTTTTACAGGTATGTTACGATCCAATACATCATCATACTCGAAATCATGCATCATCATACCTTGAAGCTCGGAATTTATAATACATTTCAAAAGGTTCAGTATCAGATTCTTGATGACTCTCTTCTTCAGTTATACGTTATTCCCCCAACTTTTGAAAACACCCTCCTTTTTCCCTCACACCCTATTTTCCCCTTATGTATGACCTTATATTTTTCAAATGTCACTTCAATATAAACGCATGACCCTTCACCGATCGAGGGCTGGAAACACTATAAAAAATTGAAATATTTCGAAGAGAATTTATTTATATTCATTCATTCAAATAATAAATTTATTTATTTAAATAATTATTCAAATAATAAACTTATTGGCTAGAAACACAGACTGTCGTCCAAAACGTCTTTAAACCAAATTTTGATAAATAATAAGTTCGAAGCTGGGTTATCTTTTTCGCAGCACTTCCAGTAGAATTTATAGTCGAGGAGAAAAACCGTATTATACAAATTTTGAATTAAGGGCAATAGGATGTACCAAATTAATTGATTCACTAAATTTTTCATACAATTTCTTCTAAAATATCAAATGAACTTGAAAATTTTAAGCCATGATAAAAACGCTACCTCTATTATGATGCTTTACATAGAGTTCCATTTAACATTGGTTTATCATTGAGTACTATGATAGTACTCAATGGAGTTAGCCCATACTATGAGTATTCCATTATTCCATTATTGTGATATTTAATTGAATAAAATTCTATCAAAAATTACTTGGTTGACTTCTAGAACATGCAACTGAGCAAAACAGATAGAAACATCGTTGAAGTGATAACTATTCAACTTAATATATTGATTGAAATAGCATTACTGATAGCTCAATAGAATTGATTTCAGATATATCCTAAGAATTAAATAAATATCTGACTGAGGCGACAAGGATTTTCAACAGTTTTCCTCAATTGCATTATCAAATCTATTTATAAAATCCACATTACCTATTAAATTTATTTGTGATAATAAGTTATTGAAGGTCTTTTTGGTTCCTAATCACAAAGTATCTTCGAAAAAGACACACAATAACAGAATCACCATCTTAACAATACAGTTCAATTGGAACCCTATTTGGCGAATAACAGGGGTTTGATGATTTCACGAACAGATTAGAAGGTAATCACATATTATTTCAATTGTAGCATCCCCAACCCTATACTGCTGGGTGACTGGAATTCAAATCTATACGTATAGCTACTACAACTAGACATATAATATCTGTCTACAAAATTCACCCTAAAGCGATTTGAACGCAATTTAACGCATGGGCGTAATACCGAATCTATTATGACTCAATGAAGCACTACAAAGAGAAAATATGTGGGTGGAGGAGAAAAATTGGGAGAAGAAGAAGAAGGAGAAGGAGAAGAAGAAAAAGAAGAACGGAGGAGAAGTAAAGAAGGAAGAAGAAGAAGAAGAAGAAGAAGAAGAAGAAGAGGAAGAAGAAGAACGAAGAAGAAGAAGGACGGAGAAGAACGAAGAAAGAAGAAGAAGGAGGAGAAGAAGAAGAAGAAGAAGAAGAAGAAGAAGAAGAAGAAGAAGAAGAAGAAGAAAAACGGAGAAGAAGAAGAAGAAGAAGAAGAAGAAGAAGAAGAAGAAGGAGAAGAAGGAGAATAGGAAGAAGAAGAAGAAGAAGAAGAAGAAGAAGAAGAAGAAGAGAAGAAGAAGAAGAAGAGAGAGGAAAAGAAGAAGAAGAAGAAGAAGAAGAAGAAGAAGAAGAAGAAGAAGAAGAAGAAGAACCAAGAAGAATTAGAAGAAGAAGAGGAGGTGAAAGGAAGAGGGAAGAAGAAGAAGAAGAAGAAGAAGAAAAAGAAGAAGAAGAAGAATTAGAAGAAGAAGAGGAAGAAGAAAAAGGAAGAGGAAGAAGAAGAAGAAGAAGAAACGGGGAAGAAGAAGAACCAAGAAGAACGAAGAAGAAGAAGAAGAAGAAGAAGAAGAAGAAGAAGAAGAAGAAGAAGAAGAAGGAGAAGAAGAAGAACCAAGAAGAACGAAGAAGAAGAAGAAGAAGAAGGAGAAGAAGAAGAAGAAGGAAGAAGAAGAAGAAGAAGAAGAAGAAGAAGAAGAAGAAGAAGAAGAAGAAGAAGAAGAAGAAGAAGAAGAAGAGAAAGAAGAAGAAGAAGAAGAAGAAGAAGAAGAAGAAGAAGAAGAAGAAGAAGGAAGAAGAGGAAAGAAGAAGAAAAACGGAGAAGAAGAAGAAGAGGGAAGAAGAAGAAGAGGGAAGAAGAAGAAATCAATTCGAAAAGAATGCACAAACGATTGTGACTCATGACGTCACGATGTGTGATTCACATCCCACCACCCCTTCCCTAAAAACCACCCACCTACAACAATGACCTCATACAACAATGGAGGGTCAGGGTATCGCAGCCCCTTATTTTCTATTTCAATGGGAAATAGGTTCACTCTGGCGAATTGTAATCTATAAGTAGCTTAAGATCAATTCAACTGCTACGATTTTATACTGTGTCCCGGAAAAATATTTTCCCGGATATGTATATTTTGAAATAAATAAATAAATAAATAAATGAATAAATAAATAAATAAATAAATAAATAAATAAATAAATAAATAAATAAATGAATAAATAAATAAATAAATAAATGAATAAATGAATAAATAAATAAATAAATAAATAAATAAATAAATAAATAAATAAATAAATAAATAAATAAATAAATAAATAAATAAATAAATAAATAAATAAATAAATAAATAAATAAATGAATAAATAAATAAATGAATAAATAAATAAATAAATAAATAAATAAATGAATAAATGAATAAATAAATAAATAAATAAATAAATAAATAAATAAATAAATAAATAAATAAATAAATAAATAAATAAATAAATAAATAAATAATAAAAATTGATTTCCGTGTACCACTACAGTACGCTATTCTTATAGATAAAATAATGAAGATAGGCCTATAATATTTTTCGACCAGACAAGGTAAATGAGCAATCTAATATGAATCCATTGAATTGTGGTTGAGTGGTACAAAGGACTTCCTAGTCCTAACTCCGCCCAATAACGATTAAAAATATTTATTGATCTTCGATTTGAATATAAAAATGGTTAATTCAAATCATATTCATTGAATATAACAAGCGGTTGGTTGATAGTTAAAATTGAATTTAATTTTCCATCCTTAAAAACGTTTTTCTTTGTAAACATCTCTCACAAAAGTAATTGACCAGATTTTAGAGATAAGATGGACGATATTTACTTTCTGGCATTAGACTCTTTATAAGCTCTGAATAGGCCTATTCACGAAAAAAGAATATCCAGTAGAAGATACTCCTTGGCTGATCTAGGATACATCAGGAAAGTTGCACTTGCGGCTCGTACCCACGAAACAGGTGAAGTGCCCGTATCTTTTACTGTACAGCACTTCACCTGTTTCGTGGGCACGAGCCGCCAGTGGAAAGTTGTCTCCTTGATTAAACTAGGATATCACCTGCCGGGCTAGTCAACTTTGGGTATCAATAAGTAATTTTAATAGTGATAAGGCTAAGTTTGGGAATACAGAATAATCAGTAAGGAGATACTTGGAACGTTGAGCACTTGAAAATCCAAACTACCATTGATATCCATGGGAATAAATAGGATAAAATCACAGTACACTTTTAAAATTTTTATTCATGTTTTAAGATTGTAAATACTGGATTGATACTGGTACCGTGATTTTCATTCAATCTATGAAGAGAATGAAAATGGTAAATTAAACATATTTAATATACTTTTCAATACCCTCCTAGTATTTCCCATTCCAGAATGGAAAAAAATACTGAAAGAATTCTGTGCTTTTTATTCCATCTATTATTATACAGTGATAGAAGCAAATACTTGGAAAATAAACCAAAAGCTATTCACCGATACAGCTACTCAATTCTGACATCCAGAGTGGGAGTGAGAGCCGCCATTCTGTGAGGAAGACTAGCCAATCGGAAAGCAGCTCAATGACCCGCCCACAAATCACGCCATCTCATTGGTTGGTCGTTCAAGGAGGGGACTCAAAAAGCCAAGATAGCATTTTGTCACTATGGATGACATTGTATCGACTTTGACATCGAAAATGTTTGGTTAACAATCAATACTCGCGATTTTTAGTAATGTTTGATGTAAATCATTACATCATTGTATAATTCACGAAAATACAGAACTCCCCCCCTATTCACAGACGGGTAGTCTTTTTAGGGGGGTTCCTTTTACTTTATTTGTAATCATTTTTCAATGTGTTTTGTATTATGAATTATGAGGAAATAAATAAATTTGAATTTGAATTTGAAATGATTAATACTGTTTAGTACATTAATAGTTGTGGAACTATCTGTTTGCTATAAACATACATATCGATTATAAATGTTTGATGAATTCATATAAACTCATGAAAATGCTTCAAGATTTTAATTATTCCCGATTGGATTATGAATCAGATTTTTCACTCTTTGAGTAGTTGTGTAATTGATATTGTGGTAGTTATCCATAATAAATGAAAAGACAAGATATTATCAAACCACTGATTTATTAGAAAATCGAGAGATTTCTAAAATAAATAAATATCTCGATTTTCCAATAAATCATGGTTTGACAATATCTTGTCTTTTAATTTATAATCAGATTTTTTTCTCTTTATTGATAATACTGTAATCATTTCCTTGAATAGAAAGAAATTCAGTTGAATAATTACGACACTGCACTCTTATAGTCTATAAAATATTTACTATAGAATATTTTCTATATATAGTTATATGGAATATATTCTATAGAATATCACGCAGCGTTATAGATTTTCACTCCACATAAATTGATTTACTCAGTAAATGTTTGCACTGGCGGCTCGTGCTCAAGAAAAAGGTGAAGTGCTGTACAGTAAAAGATATGGGCACTTCACCTGTTTCGTGGGTACGAGCCGCCTACCCGTAAATCATAAATTTATGATTCCTTATCCAGTTATAAGCCTTATTGTTGAAAAATGGCGTTTTTTAATCATATTTTTTCAATTATCTCAATAACTGTTGAAGTTACAGACTTCAAACTGGTTTCATTGAACTCCTCAGCTAATTTAACATGGGTATTGACTATTTTAGAACCTCACTAAAGCCTCTAAAAAATTAGAAAAATTAATCTTTTTTGTAAAATCTCAATTTTTCGCCATTGTTATCTCAGTAACAAAGCGTTTTTGGGGGTTTGTCCCATGGAACTTTTTTGTCTACTTGGTGTAAGGAATCAGCCTGAGAAGTATTGCACATTCCTCTTGAAACACCCTGTATACAGTATTTCAATTATTTCTACCTACTATCTGTTACTAGAATTCATACTTTGTATCATAATGAAAAACGGGTGGGGGGAGACTATAATTCAAACCATCTTCTAGATCTTCTATTCCAGATCTTCTATTACGGTACGCATGCATATTTTCTCATTCAATAATTGTATTACAGTATTATAAGTAGCCTAAGCAACGAATTTTCATGATTTCAACTCATTAATGACTACATTCTCATCAATTAGACTGTCCAAGCAAAGAAGAGCCTCTGGCAAAATGAGAAAATGACACAGCTCGGTCAATATTGGTAAATTATTGATTAAGTCCAAATTGTAGGAAACATTCTGATCTACAATTTGAGACCATATCAATAATTTTTTAACCAATATTGACCGAGCTGGAGTGATTTTCTCATCTTGCCAGAGGCTCTTCTTTGCTTGAGAGATATCTTAATACTTTCTAGCCAATATCAGTCCTGATTACAAGCATTTTAACTTGAATGATTTGTCGGCACACTAATCACTTCATTATGAAGTAGAGTCGAAAGAAATCTGAAAAGGAGACCTAATTGAATTAGTAGGCGATTACCCTTTGCAAAAAAGAGAGAAATTTTTTGCAAAAAAGAGAAAATGTTCATCCGTTTGTAGCTAATCGTTCAGGGTTGGCGCGTTTTTTGAAAGAGGGAACATTTTTTTCTAATCGGAATTTCTCTCTCCTTTCGTTTCTCTTCAGTTGTAGATAACATTTCTCTGGTCGAAATTCAGGAATATTATCTCTTTCGTTCATAATTTTAAACTTCACACTGAAATTCTTTTTTTCCTCATTTTTCTTCTTCACCTTATTCTTCTTTTTTCTTATACATTTTTCTTTTTCTTCTTCTTCTTCTTCTTCTTCTTCTTCTTCTTCTTCTTCTTCGTTTTTTCTTTCTTCTTGTTCTTCTTCTTCTTCTTCTTGTTTTTCTTGTTATTATTCTTCTTCTTCGTCTTTTTATTTCTTTCTTCTTCTTCTTCTTCTTCTTCTTCTTCTTCTTCTTCTTCTTCTTCTTCTTCTTCTTCTTTCTCTTTCTTCTTCTTCTCCCCTTCTCCTTTCTTCTTCTTCTTCTTCTTCTCCTTTCTTTTTCTTCTTCTCTTCCTCTTCTTCTTCTTCTTCTTCTTCTTCTCCTCCTCCTCCTTCTTCTTCCTCCTTCTTCTCCTTCTTCTTCTTCTTCTTCTTCTTCTTCTTCTTCTTCTTCTTCTTCTTCTTCTTCTTCTTCTTCTTCTTCTTCTTCTTCTTCTTCTTCTTCTTCTTCTTCTTCTTCTTCTTTGCGTGATCTTCTTCTCGTTTCTTCTTCTTCTTCTTCTTCTTCTTCTTCTTCTTCTTCGTGAAAATGTGACCAGATCGCTGGATATTGGTTCAAAAATTATAAAGTTGGTCTCAAATTGTAGATCAACTGATCTAGGATTTTTAGATCAATTGATCTTCAATTTGAGAAGGTACCAAAATTTTTAAACCAATATTGACCAAGCTGGAGTCATTCCCCATCTTGCCAGAATGTCTTCTTCGCTTGGACAGACAATATCTGCCAGTTCATCTTCTTTGAATTTGCTTTCTTTCCACTAAATCCACTCCTAACATTAAAATACATTGAAGTCCTCTATTATGTCTTATTTATAATCTCAAAGCTTTCAGGATTGTTATTGTGAAATATCTCAGCTCAAACGACCTTCCTGGGGAAACAAGAGAGAGAGTTTGTGAGATTGAGAGAGAGGGAGTGAGAGAGTGAGAGAGAGAGAGAGAGAGAGAGAGGAGGGAGAGAGAGTGAGAGTGAGAGAGATTGAGTGAGAGAGAAGAGAGAGAGAGAGAGAGAGATGAGAGATATAGAGAGTGAGACAGAGAAGAATTCTCGATGGAGAAAAAGAAAATCCACGTCGCTCGCTTGAGAAAATCTTCAAAAATCTTGGAAATTAGAAACTGAATCCGATCAAGGGATTTCTCGCGATTTTCTCAACGTTTTATCATAATTTATAAAGAGGCTGAGTTCATAATCTTGAAGGGAATCGTCTTAATATCTTCTGCTTCTGACACCTTATTGTGAGATATTTCTCTGAATTAAATTATGATGGAATTTCTGTTGTTCAGAATTCTAACGAGTTCATCTCAAGTTCGGATTTTTTTAATATAAATTGTTTTATGTATGAATTGTTTGAAAAGTTTTTTAATATATTTATTTATGTATTCACATGTATTCAGACATGTGATAAGTGATAGACAAAACCATAACAGGAATAAAAAAAATAATAAGTATAGGCTACACACATTGAGAAAAACTGTAACCCTACTTTATATATGTATATTATGATATACTGTATATTATCCCTACTGTATATTATATACCCTACTGTATATTATATACCCTACTGTATATTATATACCCTACTGTATATTATCATTACATGTAAAGATGAGAGCATTGAGAGCACTTGAAAATGATGCTTGGATATTTCTGGTTGGGGTAAGTTGGAAATGAAAATACTGTACTAGGTGCTGTACTATTGAACGAAAAATTTTTCAGCGACTTATTGATTATTCAATTTTCAATTTTAATTGATTCATTTCTATTTGTTTGCTTGAAAGCACATAATGGAGATTATAAATTCCTCACAGAAAAAATATTGGGAGTCATCATAAATCTTGAGTTTCAATGAAAAATTGATTTAACTAAAAATTGGAAACTTAATAACGAGCAAATTGAAGATTGTAGCCATTTTCACTGCCCTTTCCAACTTTCTTGAAAAAACATTCCAAATAAGTTAGTTCCGAATTCAGCCAGCAGATAGCAATAGCAATTGGGTGATTCACTTTGACTCCTATTAGACATGCCTTAAAGCTCCGCCTATGCTAAGCCATGGCGTAATGGCGTCAGCCTTTGAGAGGGCGTTGTGGGCGTGGACTTGTACAGGCTTGTGATTGGTCGACAGAGTGGGGGAGTTGTCAGCCACCAATATAATTGAAATTAATTGAGGGCGTTTCTCAGCTTACATCGAGTAGTGTGAGGTGGTCAGTCACCAATAGAATTAAATTTTAAGGTAAGATTCCCAAGCGGCAGCTAGAGCCACGCAGCTTGAGTTACCCGTCTCATTAGCCATCACAACTCTATTCACTTAACTATTATATTATAGATGTCTACTGTGTTATAAGTGCTACTAATGTATAATGAATCAATAAATAGTGAATTACATTTGGAATTGACTTAAAAAGTGTAAAAGTGTGTGTAGAGCCAGGCATTGGGAATCGTACCTTGAGAGAGGCGATTCCCAGCTTACATTAAACGCGTTTTTTCCTATTCATAAAATGAGTAAATGCAGAGAGATGATGCAGAGAAAATAACTACTTAAGATCTCAAGTTGTTGCTGGAAAAATTTTCTTTCAAATAGTAAGAAAAATATTCAAATAGCCCAATTGAAATTTATTGAAGTTTTGGACAGATATAGTCTGTCCAAGCAAAGAAGACTTTCTGGCAAGATGGGAGAATGACTCAAGCTCGGTCAATATTGGTTCAAAAATTATCAATTTGACTTCAAATTGTAGGGAACAATTTGATATACTATTGAGAACACATTTATAATTCTTGAACAAATATTGACCAGGCTGGAGTCATGTTCCCATCTTGCCAGAATGTCTTCTTCGCTTGGAATGATTGAAGGATAACCAATAGTAATATAGACTGTCCAAGCAAAGAAGACCCCCTGGTAAGATGGGAAAATGACTCCAGCTTTGTCAATATTTGTTCATGAATTATATATATGGTCTTAATAGAAGATCAAACTGTTTCCTACAATTTGAGATCGAGTTGATAATTTTTGAACCAATATTTACCGAGCTTGAGTCATTCTCTCATCTTGCCAGAGGGTCTTCTTTGCTTGAACAAACTATATCTTATTGCACTCCAGCCGTTAGACTGACTATGAATGATAATTAAACTTTAAACTTAGGGCTATTTTAAATAATTGATAGATGAGATGAGATAAATCAAATACTATTTTATAAACTGATGGATGATGGGCTAGAACTTGGAAAATTTCTGTGTAAAAATAATACTTTTGAAGTTTATGAAAGGGTATTAAATTTTGATTAATTTCACTTCATCTATCAATATTATAAATGATAATACTGATAGACAATATCAGGTAAATTTCCATATTTGAATTCAAATAAAATTCCAATCGCTTATGCAAAGAATGTCTATGTGAACATCCGCATTTGAAATACCACAATCTAAAATCATACATAAGCTATTGCAAGCAGCTTGCAACTTATCAACCTTTCTTTCTATTGAGAATTGAATAGAAAACTCCCTGAAAATACAGTGACTATTATGAGTCTTATACAGGGTGTTTCAGGAGGAATGTGCAATACTTCTCAGGCTGATTCTTTACACCTAGTAGACAAAAAAGTTCCATGGGACCAACCCCCAAAAACGCTTTGTTACTGAGATAACAATGGCGGAAAATTGAGATTTTTCAAAATATATTAATTTTTCTAATTTTTTAGAGGTTTTAGTGAGGTTCTAAAATAATCTATCCCTATGTAAAATTAACTGATAATGAGACCAGTTCCAAGTTTGTAACTTTAACGGTTATTGAGATAGTTGGAAAAATATGTTTAAAAACACAATTTTTCAACAATAAGGGTTATAACTGGATAAGGAATCATAAAATTGTATTAATTATTAATGGAAGTTGGAGAGAGTCGGATTCTGAAGAGAAAGTTGGATGGCAGCGATTGTGTAAATCTTACCCAAATCTCAGAATAGCGATCAAAAATCGCTACTAAATACAAATTTATCACTTGTGCTGTTTTGTCGAATTTTGCGATTTTTGATCACTATCTCTGAGATTTGGGTAAGATTTACACAATCGCCGCCATTCAACTTTTCCTTCAGAATCCGGGTCTCTTCAACTTCCATCAATAAAAAATACAATCTTATGATTCCTTATTTAGTTATAACCCTTATTGTTGAAAAAAGGCGGTTTTTTAGCATATTTTTCCAATTATCTCAATAACCGTTTAAGTTACAAACTTGGAACTGGCTCCATTGAATTCCTCAGCTAAATTTACATAGGAATCGATCATTTTAGTAGGTGAGTGAACCCTCTAAAAATTAGGAAAATTAATATATTTTGAAAAATCTCAATTTTCCGCCATTGTTATCTCGGTAACAAAGCGTTTTTGGAGGTTGGTCCCATGGAACTTTTTTGTCTACTTGGTGTTAGAAATCAGCCTGATAAGTATTGCACATTCCTCCTGAAACACCCTGTATAGTCACACTACCTGAAAACATATTTTCATACTCATATACAGCTGACTTCGCGATGCTAGGCGGTTGGCGATTGACTATTATCAATTCTCAGCTCTCTCAGGATAGTCCGAAGCTGTCTTCGAGAGTGAATTGTTAAGCTGTGGATGCTCTTGTTCCAATAAACCCACGCAGACAGCTTGCCAACTGTACTGATAGAGCTGAGGATTGGTGACAGTCTTTCGCCGAACGCTCAACTTTTTGGCGTAAGATTCTTCCATCACGGTGAAGAGATTCGAATTCAACTCAAATTCCATCTCATCACTCAGAGCTTTCAATAGCACACCTTCTACAGTCTGTGCAAGCAAAGAAGACATTCTGGCAAGATGGGAAAACTTCTACAGGTCGGTCAATATTGGTTCAAAAATTATGAATTTGCTCTCAAATTGTTGAGAACAGTGTTTTCTACAATTTGAGACCAAATTAAAAATTTTTGAACCAATATTGACCGAGCTGGAGTAATTTTCCCATCTTGCCAGAGGGTCTTCGTTGCTTGGAAAGAATATGGATGTATGGATGCAAGGTGCGCATCATTATTTTTGTTTTTTTATTCACTACAGACTACAGAGTGTCACGAAAATCATCGGCTGACGTGAGTGAAGAGGAGGCATCGCACATATTGACAAACCGCATTTTTCAGCCGGTAGGTTGGCAGTACCGTGGCTGTGACGTCACACACGTGCAAATAGATTGCTTGTCCTTCCCATATCAACGCCCTGCTCTGTCTTCTACGTCTTATCAATTCTTCTCTGTTCTTCTTTTTCTCAATCCTCCTCTTTTTTTCTTCTTCCTCATCTTCTTCGTTATTTTTCACCTCTTCCTCTTTCTTCTTCTTCTTCACTGTTAGATTCCTCCTCATTCTCATTCTCCTTCTTCTCCGTTCATACTTGTCTCCTTCCTCTTCTTTTTTTGTTCCTCTCCTTCTTCTTCTTCTTTTTCGATCTTTTTTTTGCCTTCTTCGTTTTCTTCGTTCTCCTTCTACTTGTTTCCACTTCCTTTTTCTTAGTTCTTTTTTTCTTCGCTGCTCTTTTTCTTCTTTTCCTCCTTTGTTTTATTTCCTTTTTCTATTCTTTTCTCCGTTCAACTGCTTCTTCTTCTCACTTCTTCTCCTTCTTGTTCTTCTCCGTTCAACTTCTTCTTCCTCTTCTTCTGGCTTTTCCCTCTCTTTCTTTTCCATTCTCCTTTCTCTCCTTATTCTTCTTCCCTCCTTTTTTCTCTCGCTTCTTCATCATCATCTTCTTCTTCTTCTTCTTCTTCTTCTTCTTCTTCTTCTTCTTCTTCTTCTTCTGCTCTTCTTTCTTCTACCTCTTCTTTTCCCTCTCTTTCTTTTCCATTCTTTCTCTTTCTCCTTTTTCTCTCGCTTCTTCTTCTTCTTCTTTATCATCTTCTTCTTCTTCTTTCTTCTTCTCGTTTCTTCTTCTTCTTCTTCTCTTCTTCTTTTTCTTCTTCTTCTTCTTCTTCTTCTTCTTCTTCTTCTTCTTCTTCTTCTTCTTCTTCTTCTTCTTCTTCTTCTTCTTCTTCTTCTTCTTCTTCTTCTTCTTCTTCTTCTTCTTCTTCTTCTTCTTCTTCTTCTTCTTCTTCTTCTTCTTCTTCTTCTTCTTCTTTTCTTCTTCTGCGTGATCTTCTCGTTTCTTCTTTCCTTCTCGCTTCTCTATCATCTCCTCCACCTCCTCCTCCTCCTCCACCACCTCTTCCACCACTTCCTCCATCTACATTTTGTTTCTACTTCCCCATCTACGTTCCACTTCTCCTTTCTATGTAGCTCTATATTATTTCCCGCTTTTCACTGCTTCCCCCTCCCTAATCCTGACAGAAAGCGTCTTTTTTATTTCCCGGCGTTTTCTCTATCCTAAAGTACGCCATTTCCTCAATTCTTTCCCGTCATTTCTCTTCGTCCCTTCCTTCTTCTTCTTCTTCTTCTTCTTCTTCTTCTCTTGTCAGCTTGACGGCTGAAACATCTTCACCAACATCTGTCTGTCGGTCGGATTGCTGCCACCTATTTCAATTGTTGTATTTCCTAGTGTTGGTTTTTGTGGCTTATTCATCATTACATTTCTGTATTATTTTCTCTAAACTCGACAAATTTTCCATGAATGTAATATCCTCATTCATTCATCATTAACATTATTAATGATGAAAAATAATTGACATTTACTATAAAAATAATTGACATTTATAGCCTATCCTTCGGCTAGAAGATGTAATTTTCGGTTCGGAATTTTCAAATATTTTTAATATTCTAATGAAACTTTCAAACGGTTTCGTGTTATTTCGGCTTAATATTAACCTTTCTAAATTCTAAATTGATCAGTTATTTCGAATTATTTTTTCTTCGAGTGAGAAACTTTGGGTAAAACAAAATTTTATACATAACCTGAAAATTTTTACAATTTTTTATGTGACTAGATTAGGAATAGAAGAAGTTTCGGGCAATAGCCTGTTTTTTCAATTTCACATCTTGTATATTTCTACATAAATGGAATAAATAAATAATTAACTAAACGTAAAGCCTGTCCAAGCAAAGAAGACATCCCGTGCAAGATGGGAAAATGACTCCAGCTCGGTGAATATTAGTTCAAAAATCATGAATTAGGTCTCAAATTACAGTTTAGAAGGTTTTCCACAATCTAAGACCAAGTTTTCAATTTTCCAACCAATATTGACTGAGCTGGAGTCATTTTCCCATCTTGCCAGAATGTCTTCCATGCTCGACCAGACATTATACTATTACAATTTTGGATTTCCTAGTGTTTCTGTCTCCTTGTCTCTTGTTGCTTATTTATTTGTTGCTTATATCTGCCAATTATTTGTTCCAAACTCAACAAATTTTTTTATGTTTTATAGAATTTATAACAATCAGCAATGAACGTATAAACGTCTGCCCAAGCAAAGAAGACATTCCGGTAAGTTGGGAAAATGACTCCAGCTCGGTCAATATTATTTCAAAAACAATAAATTTGCAGATCAGAATGTTTCCTTCAATTTGGGACCAAGTTTATAATCTTTGAAGCAGTATTGATCGGGCTGGAGTCAGTTTCTCATTTTGCCTGAATGTCTTCTTTGCTTAAACATACTATACAGAAAGGAAGCTCGTTGATATTGAGTCATTTTTTGAAAAGCTCATGGATCACCGCCTATTGTAGATATACTGATTCTATTTCTCAATAGTTTAAAACTTTGAAAGTATATGAACTTGGTTTAGGTATTTTCTAAATTCCCAAGTTCTAAGTTCTAAAAAAGGATAAGAAAACACAAATTTTTCAGAGAGGCAATCCTTATTACCACCCCCCCCCCACGGTTTTCTTCATTTGTCAAATGAGCTAACCTCACTTTGCCACCCTATGTTGCAAATATTTTGTATCAATGAGCTTCCTTTCTGTACGAATGCGTATCACTTCTTCGAATCACTTCTACGTATCACTTCTGTGTATCACTACTAAGGGCCGGTTGTTCGTAACTTCGTTAAGTTTTAACGCCGTGATTATCCTGGATAACGACGTCTTGAAGCAACGGCAAACTAACTCAATTCAAATAGAGAATAGAAACATATGAATTATTAAAAAGCCTTGAGTTTCAATAGTTTCATTTACAAAACTCGATGACACATCATTCACATTTAATTTTATTTCCTAAAAATATTACTAACCCTTAAATTCATGAATCGAGTCTAGATTTATTGTGGTAATGATATCAATGAGGTAATGGAAAATTTCAATGACGGTTTTTTTCAAATTTAACAGGTCAGCAGCTGTTTAAATAGAATTGAATACTAATTTCACAGTACTAAAATAATCGGCCAGAATAATTGAAGGCGTTAAAAATTTTTAAAAACCATCAGCTGATGATTAAATTTTCAATATCTGAAAACAATAGCAGCTGAAAGTTTTCTATTTTTGAGGTACTACCAACCTGACAACAATTGAGATGTATCAGCATGCAATTTCCAGATCATGTTTTTGTTTTAATAAATAAATAATTTATCCAATAATGAGATAAATATTGATTCTAATACCTATTTTCAATAAGTACATTTGAATATTCTGCTACTGCTATCACATTTCAATACTTTATTCATTTGAACGTTTTTCCACTTTGACACGGTGAAATAACGCTGATTAAACTAACAGAACGTACGTGCAACCGCCCCCAAGTATCACAGGTACGCCGTGTATAGATTCCCAAATAATTTATCCCAAATCCCAGATTCTTTTCAAGTAATACTCTACTCCCATTCATGTTCAATGCACAGTCTTATAGTAATAACCTTATAGTAATATTGACCTTGCAATAGTAATAATACAAGCGAAGAGTGGAAGTGCCTAAAATATGGAACAAAAGAATGATTCCATATCATTTATTATTTATGAGAAATGAAAAATATGAGATTACCGAAAAATCTGAACCAGTTAAAGTCTGACCAAGCAAAGAAGAGCCTTTGGCAAGATGGGAGACTGACTCAAGCTCGGTCATTGTTGGTCCAAAAATGATAAATTTGATTACAAATTGTAGGAAACAATTTGATCTACTTTTAAGACCACATTTATAATTTTTTAACTGATATTGATCGAACTGTAGTCATTTTCCCATCTTGCCACGGGCTCATCTTTGCTTGAACAGACTATAAGAATGCGAGAAGTCGTGACGAAAAGGAAGTAAACAAGGGGATAAGAAAGGTTATTGAGATTGAGAGAGAAGTTGTTCTTTGTCACAAAAAAGTTGCAAAAAATAAAAATTTAATTATGTGCCACATGCTGCATCAGAGAATAATGCTACATCTTATGAACTTTGAGAGTATCATTTTCATCATCCCCTTTACACATTCCATTCCTTATTCTTCTCCAAATATTTTATTTTTCTTCTTCTTCTTCTTCTTCTTCTTCTTCTTCTTCCTACTTCTTCTTTTTTCTTCTTTTAGTGTTTCTTTTTTCTTCTTATTTGTCCTTTTTTCCTTCTTTCTTCCTTCTTCTTCTTCTTCTTGTCCTTTCTGTCCTCCTTTTTTCTCCTGCTTCTTCTTCCTACTCCTCCTCCTCCTCTTCTTCCTCCTCCTCCTCGTCCTCCTTCTCATTTTCCGTCTTCTTCTTCTTCTTCTTCCTTCTTCTTCTTCTTCTTCTTCTTCTTCTTCTTCTTCTTCTTCTTCTTCTTCTTCTTCTTCTTCTTCTTCTTCTTCTTCTTCTTCTTCTTCTTCTTCTTCTTCTTCTTCTTCTTCTTCTTCTTCTTCTTCTTCTTCTTCTTCTTCTTCTTCTTCTTCTTCTTCTTCTTCTTCTTCTCTCTTTCTTCTTCTTCTTCTTCTTCTTCTTCTTCTTCTTCTTCTTCTTCTTCTTCTTCTTCTTTCTTCTTCTTCTTCTTCTTCTTCTACTTCTTCGCTCACCAGCTCCTATCGTCAAGCTTTTCATGAGAATAATATTCTTTTTTCTTCCCCTTATTATTATTATTTGCGAACATAACTCAATTTCCGCCTTAATGTTTATCTTCAATAGCAATGAAGAAGAATTTGAATAATTCGCGTTATTGAATGAAACAAAAAGTCACAGTTTTTGAAAAGACAGAGAAGGGAATAGCTTCAAGAGTGAAACGAACTTATACGGTCGAGCGAGCTTAGTGAGTGCCTCAAATGTAACTCATCGATTTATTCAACGGCTGATTACAACACAGTTACATACAATATTTTCATCTATACTCCATCCACCGAGTGTTCGGACCTAAGCTCCTCCCCCATTTTGACGTCACAGGCGGCTGTAGCCAATGGCAAGTAAGGTCATCATGCTGCAGCTGTTACTTTTTAGGTCACAGTCATGCTGTGAAAATCTTGGAAACGCAAGCCTTCCACTTTTCAGAGAATCTATAAAAATTTATGTGCTTGTGTCCTTTCAGCTGATTCAAATCATTCAAACCTCTCATGGAAGATTTTTTGGCCTTTATGTTGTGTTCTTTGTCCACCTTCAACAAAACAGCATAATTCTTCAAAAAAGATCGGTTTTATTGAATTCAAAGTACCTACAGTAATTATATTAATGTCTTGCATATAATTTGAACTTCATATAGATTAGGTTATATTCTTGAATTATTTGTAATACGGTATCATGTAGTTGAATGAGTTTAAAATTCCGCTGAAGCTGAGCAGTCAAAATAATAATAACAAAAATATGATTATAAAACATTTTGAATCAACTATAATCATTGTGTCTAGTGATATTGATTATAATCACATTCATCATTTTTATTTTTAGAACGATGTCAATTTTGCCGATCAACAAATAATAACCATTGAAAAATCAATATTTTCAATGCCACTTAAATCCAATATCGATGAGGAATTTCTAAGTTCCAGGCAATTGCGTGCGACCGCTTGTGAGCTGGTCGGATCATGACGACCGAACCTCGGGGAGGAGCTTAGGTCCGAACACTCCGTGGATGGAGTATAGGACTATTTATAAAATATTAGCATAGGCTACTACACAGCGTGTTCTGTGGGAATAATGCAATTCATACAAATCTCAGAAATAGCGATCGAAGATAAAAAAATCACTACTATACACAAATTTATCACTTGTGACATGTTTTGTCAATTTTTCGATTTTCGATCGTTATTTCTGAGATTTGGGTAAGATTTACACAATCGCCGCCATCTAACTTTTTCTTAAGAATCCGACTCTCTTTAACTTCCATTAATGAAAAATACAAATTTATGATTCCTCATTTATTTATAATCCTTATTGTTGAAAAATGGCGTTTTTCAGCATATTTTTGCAATTATCTCAATAACCGTTGAAGTTACAAACTTGGAACTGGTTCCATTGAATTCCTCAGCTAATTTTACATAGTAATTAATTATTTTTGAACCTGAGTGAAACCTCTAAAAACTTAGAAAAATTAATATGTTTTGAAAAATCTCAATCAATGGAGAAAAATAAGAAGACGGAAAATGAGAAAAGAAAAAGAAGGAGAAATAGAAGGTGAAGGATGAGGGAGAATTTGAAGAAGAAGAGGTAGAGAAAGAAGGAGGACGAGGAGGATGAGTAAGATGAGGAGGAGGAGGAGTAGGAGGAAGAGGAGGAGGAGAACCACAAGAGGAAGGAGAACAAGAAAAAGAAGAGTAAGTGGGAAGAAGAAGCAGAAGGAAAAGGAAAAGCGATGAGAGAAAAAGAAGAAGCGAGAGAAAAAGGAGGAGAGAAAGGACAAAGAAGGGGAAGAAGAAGAAGGAAGAAAGAAGGAGAAAAGGACAAATAGGAAGAAGAAAAAGAAACACTAAGAAAAAGGAAGAGTATAACAAAGAAGAAGAAGAAGGAGAAGAAGAAGTATGAAAGCAGTGTATTTTATCACAACCGTGTATCACAATATTACACATGATATCCAAAATTCGAAGACGCCAAGTCAATTATTCAGATTTTTCTTCACTGGCTTTTGCGAGTGAGGATCGCACCAGCTGTGAAGACACACCGTTACAGTGTCAAGTGTATTCTGAGGGGGCCTTCTCAGCTGGCGCGAACAATAACAGCTGATTTGTCGCTGAAATGTTATTCGCGAGCATCGGAAGTGTTTTCGTAGCGTGTCGATTTCAATATGTCTATGAAGGGAAGCGCTGAACGGAGGTTAATAATAACAACCAACTCATATGTACAGTATAAAGTCTGATTTAGCAAAGAAGGCATTTTGGCTCGCTGGTAGAAAGACTCCAGCTCGGTCAATATTGGTTCAGCAATTTCGAATCTGGACTCGAATTTTAGAAAATATTCTGCTCTACAATTTGAAACTGAATTAATAATTGTTGAACCAATATTGACTGAGCTGGAGTCAGTTCCCATTTGCCAGAATGTCTTCTTTGCTCGACCAGACTATACAGCACTGTGTATGAGCATCGAAAACGCTTGGAAAATGTCTTTTACTGGAAAGAATAAGAAATGGATGAATAAGTAGAGATTTACAGAGAAATATTGTTGATATTCGCTTTCTAATGATCAATCCTCTTATACCATGATGTACCAAGTATGTACACTACCAACTGATTAACTGATTTGCATTTTATCTTCTCTATATATAAAAGCGAAATGGCACAAATTCATTCATTCATTCATCACCAGAACTAAAAATCTACTGAACCGAATGCGTTCAAATTTGGCAGACATGTTCAGTTGGACGTTTAGACGCGCGCTAAGAACGGCTTTTAAAAACTTTTTTGGAAATTGCTAAATATTTGATTTTTTAATAGTTTTTCGGCGTTTTCTGAATTTTTTCGAGAACCAATCGGTAGAAAATGTTGATATTCGGTGTTCAGGTTCAGATAAGGTCTAGAAATCTGTTGAGTTTATTTTTGAAATCCGTTCAAGATTTTCAAAATTGTATATGTATTGCGGGTTGCATATCTTCCGCCTTGATACGACCAATCCTTAGTGTAAATTCAATGGTTCAGCGAGATTATAGATTGAGTAATGTAGAAGATATTGAATCAAGCTTTCAACTATGTCCGATAGGTTACGCTCGATATTAGCGTTTTACTATTTTTCGGAATTTTAGGAGTTTTTCTTACATTTTTCGAGAACAAATAGACAGAAAATGTTGAAATTTGTTAAACAGATCCCGATTAGGTCAAGCAATGCTGCGTTCAATAAATTTCGAATCCCTTCTGAACGGTATTTGCAGGCGAGCGAAGCTAGCCTGTTTCTCTCAGCTGACACTGGCAGAGGTTCTGCGGGGGAGCGAAGCGAGCCAGTTTGACTCACTTACACTGCCGATACTGGCGGGGCTCCAGGGGGCGGAGCCCCCTGACTAGGCGGAGAAGGCGAGCGAAGCGAGCCTGCCGGCTAGTTGTTTTACTATAATCAAACTAATAAATTGAATTATAATTCATGTGTATTTTCTTTCAAATGTATTGTATTCACCCACTCTGTACGTATATTATTCTCTTTTGATTTATGTCACAATACATAATAATGTATGATGTTACCAAGGGACCTCCTTGCGTATCACAATATGATATTGTGCTGAATCAGTGCTAAATTGGTTGCAATGATTGTTTTTACAGAAACGCTACAACGATCCAGATTCCACTGTTCTGAAAAACTTTTCTTTCGTGAATGATTATCATTTTAGCTATTATTTTTAGCCATTACTTTAAAACCGATTCATCATCAGCCTGTACAATCTCAGTAGGTTCTATGAACATTAGAGAACAAGGTGAGAGATTGGAGGAGTGAAGAAGAAGAAGAAGAAGAAGAAGAAGAAGAAGAAGAAGAAGAAGAAGAAGAAGAAGAAGAAGAAGAAGAAGAAGAAGAAGAAGAAGAAGAAGAAGAAGAAGAAGAAGAAGAAGGAGAAGAAGAAGAAGAAGAAGAAGAAGAAGAAGAAGAAGAAGAAGAAGAAGAAGAAGAAGAAGAAGAAGAAGAGAAGAAGAAGAAGAAGAAGAAGAAGAAGAAGAAGAAGAAGAAGATGATGATGATGATGATGATGAAGAAGAAGGAGAAGAAGAAGAAGAAGAAGAAGAAGAAGAAGAAGAAGAAGAAGAAGAAGAAGAAGAAGGAGAGAAGAAGAAGAAGAAGAAGAAGGAGGAGAAAAAGAAGAAGAAGAAGAAGAAGAAGAAAAAGAAAGAGGAAAAATAAGTGAGAATTTAAAAGGGCTCTGCTATTTGAGAGTAGAAATGGGAGATTGTAGAGCTATTGTCTGTCTTAGCATAGAAGCATTGACTATGGATATAAGTAGACTTCTCATCGCATAGGGACGAATGGCTCAAACTTTTTGAGACAACACTGGCTCTCTTCGACGTAGTTGGCATTCTGTCACGACAGATGTCACGCCGATCGCTCGGCCGGGCGGCTAACACGCGCATCGGCATGCACGAGCCGGTTGGGAGGGGAACTAACTCAATTCATTCATCTGGTGTTCTTCCCCCACTCACATGACCACTTACGCACGCGTAACTTATCTGTTGCGCCAGCAGCATCAAAACCCGTTTTGTATTCTGCTCTTCCCTGTTCAAGAATAATATTTTGCTCAGGTTTCTGCCTTTCTGTTGCAGTGCTGTGCTGCGGTCTCATAGTGTCGGAACGCCGTTCAAGCACTGGCATTGACGGAAATGGAAATTTTATACACAGTAATAAGTTTTTTGTTTATTATTGATAAATATTATTGATAAAATGGTTTATGGACAAAAGAAAAACTGAAAGATAATGTATTGCAAAATAATAACAAGAATGCAGAAAGCAAAGAATATATTTCTATGCCACACAACACAACATTTAATAAAGCTATTAGGAAAACTTTTGCAAAAAATAAGTTCATTATAGGATATAGGACTAGAAATAGTGCTTTTGAATTACTAAAAAATTCGCTCCGGCAGCTGGCGGTCGGAAAGAGTGCATTTCAAATGCAATTCTATGATAACTCAAATCATATGACTTATAATGAGCTATTCAGGGTATGAAATATACATGCAATAAAAGTAAAAGTAAAATGTAAGAGAGAATTGAATTCTCACCTAACTGAAATTAAACAGTATTAATAAACAAAACTAAATGAGATTCACTTTTTCTCAGAAAAGTCTTTACAGATTCATACAAGACAAAGCTATAAAAATAATAGTTATAAAATTATTATAGTTGAATTAAAATTAAAAATTAATTAATTTTTAATTGAAAATTGATTGATTTTCAATTGAAAAATAATAGTTTTTAATTAATTAAAAATTGAAATTATAGTTTATATTGGTCAAACGAGGAGAAATTTTCAAACAAGATTTCGGGAACATATTCAAGCATTTGAATAAAAAACACGACACAAAAATTAGCATTTGCTGAACATTTAATAGATTCAGGCCATAATATTACAGACATGAACTCAAACAGGGAAATTTTGAATTATGGAAATAAAAGTATAAAGTGAGATGTTAAAGAAGAATTTCACATTTATACAGCAGCAAAGGCAAACAAAGAGAAAATAATAAATATAATTCAGTTTGAAACAAACAACCCAATTTTTAATAAAATTTTACTAATTTGAAGGTCAATGAAAAATGCAGTAGTTATATTAGATCCCTAGATATTTGACAGATTTCATACACACATTTAAAACAAAATCATACGAAATATAATGCTATAATAAAACACATATGTTCAATCAGAATAGAGTATAAATACAATAGATTAATGTTGTTTATTGTTTTTTACACTTGAAAATGGCTAATTCGCTGAAACATGTTGTGTGAAAGAAAATATTTTTTCAAAAGGTACTCTGATTGTAATTATTTAAAGAAAATGAGTATTGGATCCAAACTATTTATTGCTTATTTTTATAAATTTCTCCCAACTTCCTCCATATTTCCCCCGGTTGTCGGAGATCCTGGATATGGCCTGAAGCCCTCCTTATTTTGGCGCTTATTATTTTATTCAAGATGAATACTCTGTGCTCATAGCACTCGGATTTCATCCATTGAGGATACTTTTTGAAGATACGCCTCTTTGCCTTCAGCAAGATTCTTGATTTGAGATGCGAGACGTGTATATTTTTGGTGAAGACTTCATCAAAAACCGACAATAAAACATCAACAACCTCTACCGCTTCATCTTGAGGGTAGATTAGCGAGAGGTTGTTATTGTTGTATTCCCGGTTTCGGATGAGAGCCTCCTCACATCCTTCTTCACTGTCTGCAGGCTTCAATAAATCTTTTTCGCAGTCCGTACAATTGAACTGCTTCAAGCAGGTCCGAATCCCATAACCGGTGAAGTACCTTGAATGGAAACAAAATTGCAGAAGATTTTACAATCACATTCAACAATTATTAAATTTATTGGAGACTAGCAGGTTACCTGTGCTTTGCACCGGAGAAAAATTATGGTACGGTACTTGTTGTCAAAAGCAATCTCCTTTTAATTATGACGCATGAGGTAATGTATAATCAAAAGTTTGCACGTTATTTGGAAGTTGAGTTTACGTGCACATACTCTCAAAGCAAAGATCGTATTTTATAAGGCTCTAATTTTTCAACATGGCTTCCCTTACGTTCTAAAATAATCTATAGAAAAATTTCACCTACCTAACAGAGCATGACTCCAAGGATGGTGTTGACAACTTTGATTCAGCAACCTCGTCGTCATCTTCAGTATCAGATACTGTAATGTCAGAGTTGCAATTGCTCTCTTCTCCTTGTGGGTGGATGGAGGTGTCACTTGATGTAGTGGTCATGCACTCTGTCGAAATTACTGTCGATGTTGACAGAATTTCATCTTCGTCAGGCTCACAGTTGGCTCCCTTTGGAGGTTGAATCAGAGCTGCCTGTATTCTGTGTCGCAGATTTTGACGGAACAAGCGAACTGACGGGTTCCTTTCAAACCTTAAAATAATGCAAAACGACTGAGGTCAAAATCTAAAAATATATGTTGAACATTAAATCAATTATGTTACGTATATAGGCTATTTGTTCATATAATTTTAATTATGTATTTACCTATAAAACCTACTGTTCATTTGAAGTTGCTTAGCAAGCTTAAATTGAATTCTTCTGAGAAATAAGTAGTTTTACAATGAGTTTTCAATCTATCTATATCTCTTAGATATAAGAGTGCCATTTCGCTTATGTATATATAAGCGGAATGGCACTCTTAGAATAAAGACTTGCTCTACGCACAGTTGTAAAAATATAATATGTTTACGTACCCACACTTCTGTCTGGCGACTGAGAACTCATTCTCAATCGGATCCTGATTCAACCTTCCGGTTAGCAGGTACTTGGCCCCATCTGCATCGAGGTCATTCCATAATAATTTAGTTGCCACAAGAGAATGCTCAATACTCTCCATGCAGGGTGGTCTTCTTTTACCATGGACCATTTTTAAGCTCTTCACCCAATCTACACTTGCCTGAAGTGATGTAAGCGACTTTTTTAAATGGTTATTTTTTTCCGATGAAATTGCACATTTGTATGGGTTTGGATGGAACTTTGTTTTGCTGTTCATGACGTCGAAGATGTTGTTGATCTGCTCGAGGAAAAATGCAGTATCAAGTGCTAAAGGAGGCAACTCGCCAGTTCCAACAGACGTTTTCATGGCTGCACTTGTGGTCAAGCTGAAAACCTGCGTTGCCAATTTCACGGACATCTTCTCGAAGCTATTTGGTTTCAAGTGTCTTTCTGTCAGCTTCGTGGCCCTTGATCTATTTGCTCGACTGTCAATTGCATAGAGCATTTCCAGGTGAGACCAATCAGCAATTCCAACTCCGTCATGATCAGCATCCTTCATTCCAGCAGTGACAACACTCTCTGCATCATCAGCATTGGCAGTTCTCTGAAATATTAAAGTAACTGTTAGCTTCTTACATATGAATAATGTATTTTTATTTCTACCGGAAGAAAAACATAATAACATATTTCAAATTTGAAAAGAACTAGGAAATTAACTGGCCACCACATCCAGTGAATTTAGCCAGTGTTCAATAAAAATAATTTAAAATGAATGAACAAATTAAAAATAGTGTTTCTATTCATTGATGTTTCACGTATTATTAACTGCTACAAAGCATGCATTTTTTTAATTGCAAATAAAAAAGATGTATGGTAATTGAATGTTTGAGTTAATTTTTAATGCCGCGTGGCTTTGGTTTGTCGTATGCCTAATATAGGTATTTATAAATGTTTTTTTTACAATTTATTAGAGATATAAAATTACAGATATAGTCTCTCGAAGCAGAGAAGACCCTCTGGCAAGATGAGAAAATAACTGAAGTTATTAAGTTAAATGTTGGTTCCAAAATTATCAATTTGATCTCAAATTGTAGGATACAATTTGATCTACTATTAAGACCACATTTATAATTCTTGAACAATTATTGACCGAGATAGAGTCATTTTCCCATCATGCCCGAGGGTCTTCTTTGCTTAGACAGACTATAGAGATAAATGATATATAGAATGAGTGAGCTGATATGATTTGGAGAGAATCAGTCGGGGATGAAGTCTTATGCAAAGATGCACTTTTAAGCACTTTTCTTTGCACTTTGTGCAAATATGCGACTTACTTTTACATCTTTTGCTGCCTTGTATAACTAAGAATATCACAATTGGTATATGGGTATAGTTCCATTAGTTTTTGCTTTACTAAAGAGGGGAGGATTAAGATAAGAGAAACTATAAGATTTCTAAAAACTTACATCATCAATAGTGGACTTGCTGAATGAAATTTGGCCATCCCTCTTCATCAAATTGTTCCTCATGCACTTTATAACATGGGGAAAGTCGAAAATGAAGTACACTTTTTCTTCATCGATCATCAAATGAGGCTTGGCAGGAGAAACTTCCAAGATTTTGGCAGCTTTTCTGTTGACAGAGCTTTGATCGCACACAACAGCTCTGATTCTCAAACCGCACGTGTTACACGCCCGTACACATTTCTTGATAAGTTTTGCCATAACAGTGGAATCAACCATTTTGTTTGTGGCAAAATATGCAAATGGCATTTTCCAACTATTGATCAATCCTCTGGCCATAAACAAAAGGATATGTGTCGCTGGGAATGGCTTACGTTCATTTTCACCTAGATCGAGCAAACCTGAAACACAATAATAGATTCGTCATTTAAAGGTGATTAAAGAATATTGTTCTGTATTAATAAAATATGCAATTGTTCACCCGAAATTTTAGCTCCGTTCAACAAATAATGTCAACACAACAGAGTTTTTTACTACAACTTCTCTCAACGCTCTCTAATAGCTTTCTCTGTTCCTATACATTATAATCAGTATTAACAGCACTAGGTACATTTTTATTATTTGCCATGAATTTATATCAGTATTTATATCTAATTTAGAACGATTACTCAAAAGAACCCTGTTAAGTGATAATATCGCATAATATAGATATATATAGCTCCAGGCGAGCTTTGCATGATTGCAGGCGAGCGAAGCGAGCCTGCTAGTATCAGCTGACACTGATGACAGGGGTTTTAAATACTAGGAAAGGTTCCAAAATACTAGGAAAGATCATTGTTCAAAGTTCACTACTGTCTCTAAATCTAGAATCAAGCTTGACTGGAATAATATAATACCGGTACCTTCTATGAGATCCCTCTTGCAATCATAGTCTAGACTCGATTTTATGCTCATCTCATCAAACATCAACACCGCATTTTTTTCCCATGAAGTCATATGTTGCACTTTACTTTGTATCATTTTCATAATCTCAGGACATACACCAGGTCTCAAGTCAACAGCGTGTAGCCAGCGAGCTATTGTAGAAGAGCTTGGTAAATTGAATCCATCTCTCCTCATCTGCTCGTATAGTGCTGGAGATTTGTACCTGCAATATTGAAAAATATAATTAATTCAACAAAAATAAAGTGAATTAATTATTAGCGTTAATTCATGTCCTAATTAATGGTCTCCAAAATCCGCATAATGTCCTTCGTGTCCTAAATCTATATTACATGATGTTAATTTTATTCATGTAGATACATGATAACATTTTATGTTTGATTAATATAAAATTGGCGAATACTCTATTATACCCCTTTATCAGGTGGTCAGTGGATGCGAAATAAATGAAATTGAATACGGAATACGGAATAAATGAGATGCGGATAAGCAAAATTATGATGCTCTTCTAGTGCGTCGCGGGATAATTATTTTGCTCGAGAAATAAAGTCGGGTGCATTATGCTCATAGATAAATAGTTATTTTTCGTTACTGTATACTAATGTGATAATGATAAGATTTTTATTATATTGTATTCAATAATGTAATATAGACCATAATTATTATTACAGCACCTACCTCATAGCTAAAGCTTGTGTTCTTTCATTTTCTGTCCACACTTTGTTCTTTTTACCTGCATGTGTCAGTTGCATGCAGATAAAGTTGGAAACTTTTTCGGGTAATTGTTTTCTGACTGCTTCCATAATCATGTCATTGGTTATTGTCGTCTTTTTCTTGGCAGACCGATTCAGTTTTTTTTTCAACTGATTTCTCCTTTTTCGTGCAGAGATCAACTTCAACTGCAGTTTTCTTTTGGTGGGCGTAAGAATTTTACGTGGCGGGGTGGCCTTGCGACCTACGATGACCTTTTTTCTGTCTGGAGATAGAAACAATGCCTTTCGTGAACAGCCTGGGATCATCGGTGGTCTAATTTTGACAAGAGCCGTTTCCACAATCATTGAAGTTGGGGTGTCAAGTGAAGTTGACGATGTGTCTTCAATTGGAGTTCGGATTTCTTCTCCAGCTGATCTTATATTTTCGTAGTTCAACGAAAATATAGTTGGAACTGCCGATGCTTTGAGCCTCACTTTCATTTCACTGGTGAAACATTCTTTCTCAAAATGAACCTCGCAAACATGTTTCCTCTTCAAAGTTTTCTCTTTCACCTCCTCTAGCGCCTCATTTGCGCAATTTTTTATCCATAAGTTGCAAATGGAGGGCCTATGTACTGGAAAGTGGTAAAAATGTAGGATTGGGAATTTAGCTTTCGTTCTTCCACACCCCGTGAACGCGCACACTTGTCGACTGTGCTTTTTAACAGCTTCGTTACTGGTCGTCATGATTTTCTGCTAAAAATAGAAATAATTATTTTTAAACTTGTTCAGCGGAAGATGCAAGCATCTTGTTAAGAGTGGGTGATAGTGGACTCAATCGTCACCTCATGTTACGCCAACTATTATAATTAATTGCCGATCGGTTAATTCGGATATAACTGGCGTAAAATGAGGTGACGATTGAACCCTCCATCCGAAAAATAGCTGCATTGCCAGATAATAAATTGGTACTTCTTCAAATTCCCGATTAGACCACATATCTGAATGTAGAATTTTCATACTCAATATGCCAGAAGTATTAAAAAGGTTCCTGGGTAGAAGAATTGAAAGGAAATTTGGTTTCTTTTTATAAAATTGAAAGGTATTATTCTTTTGTATATGGAAGATCGTAATTTGGTCGTAATTATGATCGTATGTAATGTGATTATAAATTGGCACACTCAAAGTTGAGGGACCTTTAAATTTTTGGATTATGGATACATTGATTATGATAGATTTTGATGTGTAGATTCCGAATCCGAGTGATGCCACTACGGCTCAATGTGGATTCATTAAGGTAAGGTACTGTTTGAAATTTCATCTACTAATTAATAGATATAGTACAGTACAGTACAGTACTGTACAGAAGTATGATCATTATATTTGAATTTTTTAATTATATTGATTTTTTTCAATAGGCCCCTATTGAAATATTAACGATTAATTGTTGCCCTTGATCGAAATCATTACAAGTATCAACAGCCTGCTAATAACTATAATTATTTTAAACAGGACTACTCGACAAAAATTGAAGGAAAATATTCAATTACAATATAATTAAATAAAAAAATAAATACATCCACTTACCAATAATAGATATTATTGCTGAGCTCACTTGGAAGCAAAATCTTCTCAAATCAAAAAGCTGAAGAAAAATCGATGAAAATCGAACCACTCGCACTGCAATTTCAACTGAGACTGATGCTAAAAAACATTCAAGCCAAATCTGGAGGGGATGAAAGTGATGGAATGATGATCAGACCATCAACGACCTCAAAACCCCTTACCCCCCAAATCAAGGCCGCGAGTGCGAAGAGAAATATTATCGGACCCCCACCTCCACAAATCAAACACTCTAGCACCTGATGAATGACACCACGCAAGACGGAAAGACAAAAATAGCTAGATCAAAGCAGCGGCTAGCCGCGTGCGCGAAAAAGAAAGGTATGGCGCGAAGAAACCACTCTCCAAATACTGTATTATATAGTCTGTCCAAACGTAAAAGACATAATAGTGAGATAGGAAAATGACTCCAGCTCGGTCAATATTGGTTCAAAAACTTTCAATTTGGTCTCAAATAGTAGATAACATTCTTTTCTATAATTTGAGACCACATTTATCATTTTTCAATCAATATTGACCGAGCTGGAGTCATTTTCCCATATTACCAGAATAGCTTAGACAGACTATACCACTGATGGCGTATAAATTCAAACTAAAATTATGTCTCTGTAATATTGTATAGTAAAAGTTCGTATGAAGAACTGTACGGAATTTTTTTGATATCAGTTCCACGTGAAATCTTTGAAAATGTGTACGATTGTGCTTTCGTTGAGCAATGGGAGCCGTAAAAATATAATCTAAAATATAAGCGGACTGAAGGTTGTAACGCCCTGGTCCACTCGGCCAACCCGGCCGGCGTGGATTTGTATAACCGGCGTAATTATTGTATAACAAAAATTAACAGTACAATTCAATTCAAAGTTTTTATTCCAAGAAATACACATTACAAGTTCAAGTGGAATAACATATAAAAAATTATACTACAAATCGACCAATAACTTGATCGTTTCGATAATTGGTGTGTATAATACCCTTATTATGTCCTACAATTTGAGCCATCAACGGAAAAAATCCAATAAAAAATGGCGGAGAAAATGGCGAATAATATGCCGAAAATTGTGTTTTTCGAAAACGGCACCTTTGAATTCATACCCTGAATAGCTCATTATAAGTCATATGATTTGAGCCATCATAGAATTGCATTTGAAATGCACTCTTTCCGACCGCCAGCTGCCGGAGAGAATTTTTTTTAAAGCAATTCAAGTCAATTTTTTTCAAGTCAAACAATTTTTCAATTTCACAATAAGTTTACAGTAAAGTTCCGTGGAAATACACTGAATTAACTATTAATTAAATTTGAACACACTTTAAAATTTTAATCCAAATGAAAACACATCCACAAGAAGGACAGACAGACAGACAAAAACAAATCTGAGTCGAAACATACTTCACAATAAATATTCATTGAGAGTGGAAATTACTCAACAGATCTTACAAAAGTAACCAACATTCTCAGGGAAAACATTATTTACTACAATTCATGATACTTATAAGAAACTTATCCAATCTGTGTATTCTGCAATATGTAAAGTCTGAATTAAAATTAATAATGAATAACCAGATATTGAGACTCATATATCCAAGCAAGATTTCTACCCTTCTCATTCCAATCAAGTAAAGCAGAGGCCTCAGCCACTAGTCCCACGTAGAATATCCGGTGAATCTTATCGTCCACCCAATGCCAACTAGACAAGTCAATGGATAAGTTAGTATAAATAGGTAGAAATTTCCTACTTATGCTTGTCTAATTGGTCATAACTATGAAACCAATGGCAAACAAAGGATTGCTCTCACTGAGATAATATCGACAGATCTCGGTCGAAGAACCTATATAGGTTGGACCAGAGCTATTTTCTGTTCCTTGTCTAACTAGATCGGTGGGAAAGGCCGTATCCAATCAATATAATAATTGATTAACCTGACTCCAGCGAGGTGATGATGCTGTGAATACAGAATCCCAATATCTAGTATTGAATATTTGCATGAAAGCAATGAAAATGATTTTTAAAATAAGAAGATTTTTAAAATAATAATTTATGAAAGACATTAGGCTACTGAGTTTAGAAAAAACACTACGAAAAAGAGACTTTATAACATAAATAATTCTACTCATTTCTGAGAGAGTGATAATAATGAAATGATGGTTATATCTTTCATTGTTTATTTAAATAAACTAACTGAAAAATCGCTCTTTGCAGTACTATTGAGACTCACACCAAGAATAATTGCCGAAGTAAATATTAATTCAGAAGAAAAATAGGTAGAAGGTAGAATAGTGATTGATCTTCAATACAATAATAAATAGAAAAAAATTCTCCAACTAAATTCTTCAATGTGATATATGCTTTTACTTGAGTAATCTTGAATATAGAAGCAAAATTCAACAATAATTTATTATCTAACGCTTGACAATAACATCATTTTGATTTCATGAAAGCATAGCATTATTAATTTGAGTTACGCGCTTTAGAATAACCCATTGTAGGTCTGAAAGCAGTGATCCGACATTGAGCCAACCAGTCAAACTACTTTTCAGCGGACTAGAAATTGAATGAAAGTAGCAACATCGCAAATTTCGAGAAATTTGGCAAACTGATGTTTTACACATCGTTGGTGGAGGGGGAAATAGTATTCCGTCTTCGTACTAGTTTCGTCTTCAGCCGCCAGACGCGCTCTGAACAGTTCTGTATTTCACGATGGTTCACGCTAGTACCAAGAGATCTCGCTACCGTCGACCACAAAAAGTGTGAGCCAATATTTTCTACGGGATGGGATGTCTACTTATATCCATAGTCAATGATAGAAGACATTCAGGCAAAATGGGTGAATGACTCCACAGCTCGGTCAAGATTGGTTCAAATATTATCAATACAGTTGAAAATTATAGATCAGATTGTCTTCTATAATTTATGAACCGATATTGACCGAGCTGAAATCATTTTCCCATCTTGCCAGAATGTCATCTTTGCTTGGCGCGACTCTACAACTACAATTGTATCATCATTTTACCGACTGCTGTAGTGTTGTAGCGATACAGAAGTGATAAATTGGCAGAAGAAGAAAAAGAATGATGACAAGATGAGGAAGAAGAAGAAGAAGAAGAAGAAGAAGAAGAAGAAATAGAGGAAGAAGAAGAAGAAGAAGAAGAAGAAGAAGAAGAAGAAATAGAGGAAGAAGAAGAAGAAGAAGAAGAAGAAGAAGAAGAACAGCAGCAAGAAGTGATAAATTGACGGCAGCGACTTAGCACAGAAGAAGAAGAAGAAGAAGAAGAAGAAGGAGAGGTTAAAAGGAGTAGGATGCTTGAAAGCGGAAAGAGAGATGATAAATGAAAAGTAGGCCAGCAGTGCGCTTTGCACAGTCAGCCATATTTCTGCTTGATGACGTCACTACTTCCAAAAACACGTATTTGTAAATCTATTTATTCCACTTTACACCACTCACGCTTTGTTCAGTCATCATACGAAATTTTTGGACCAAAATGGTCTGGTACTAGTCTGAAGAAGCACAGAAGACATTCTGGTAAGATGGGAAAATGACTCCAGCTCGGTCAATATCGGTCCAAAAATCATAAATTTGGTCTTCAACTGTAGGAATCATTCTGATCTTCCAATTTGATAATATGAACTACATTGATAATATTTAACTGGAGTTATTCTTCAGTAAAATCTTCCACTATTCTGGAGAAGACATCGTTGGGATTCAAATGATTGAAAAATTTAATATCTATAATATTATAGGGGTTGCTGAAACGTAAGGCTGTTTTATTAGCTGATGTTATATACAGGGTGTTTCAGGAGGAATGTGCAATACTTCTCAGGTTGATTCCTTACACCAAGTAGACAAAAAAGTTCCATGGGACCAACCCCCAAAAACGCTTTGTTACCGATATAACAATGGCGGAAAATTGAGATTTTTCTAAGAATATCTATTTTTCTAATTTTTAAGAGGCTCTAATGAGATTCTAAAATAAGCAATCCCTATGTAAAATTAGCTGAGGAATCCAATGAAACCTGAAATCCAATGAAACCAGTCTGAAGTCTGTAACTTCAACGGTTATTGAGATAATTGAAAAAATATGCTTGAAAAATGCGATTTTTCAACAATAAGGGTTATAACTGGATAAGGAATAATAAAATTGTATTTTTTAATAATGGAAGTTGAAGAGAGTCCGATTCTAAAGAAAAAGTTAAATGGCAGCGATTGTGTAAATCTTACCCAAATCTCAGTAATAGCAATCAAAAATCGCAAAATTTGACAAAACCTAGCACAAGTGATGAATTTGCGATTTTTGATCGCTATTTCTGAGATTTGGGTAAGATTTACACAATCGCTGCCATTTAACTTTTTCTTTAGAATCAGACTCTCTTCATCTTCCATTAATAAAAAATACAAATGTATGATTCCTTATCCAGTTATAACTCTATTGTTGAAAAATGGCGTTTTTCAAGCATATTTTTTCAATTATCTCAATAACCGTTAAAGTTACAGACTTCAGACTGGTTTCATTGGATTCCTCAGCTAATTTCACATAGGAATTGACTATTTTAGAACCTGAGTGAAGCTTCTAAAAATTTATAAAAGTTTATATTGTTTGAAAAATCTCAATTTTCCGCCATTGCTATCTCGGTAACAAAGCGTTTTTGGGAGTTTGTCCCATGGAACTTTTTTGTCTACTTGGTGTGAGGAATCAGCCTGAGAAGTATTGCCCATTTCTCCTGAAACACTCTGTATACTATAGCCTGTCCTGAGAAAATGACTCCAACTCGGTCAATATTGACTCAAAAATTATAAATTTCTTCTCAAATGGTAGGAAACATTCTGATCTACAATTTAAGACCATATTTATAATTCTTGCATCAATATTTATCAATCTGGAGTCGTTTTTCCATCTTGCCTGAATGTCTTCTTTGCTTGTACAGACAGATATCTCTATAGAGACAGATAGGGAAGACAGAGAAGAGTGATACGAGTGAGATCTCGCCTCAGAAATGCGCATTATTTTGATGAATGTCCTCACTCAGTGTGAGGCTGACAGACATTATCACTCAACACGGATCTGCCTCACTCACTCCATCATTGCTGCTGAGTGCTGGGCTCACTAAAAATGAAGACGAAAATATTCGCTTGTAAGATCAAAATCTATTGAGATATGACAAGTTATCAAGGATTAATATGAACTTTTCTAGATTCTTAATTAATTAGTTACAGTGGAACGCCGATTATCCGAACGCCGATTAACCGAATCGGTCTTAAAAGTGAATATAGTAATAAATTAAAAACCAGCGTTTACGACGTGATCGTAGTTTTTCGTAGCTAGAATTTTAATCGAAATTTTTTCACATTTTTAGGCTACTACTGTACTGTTGTAGGTTACTAGAGTACTTGTTTTGCTTTCCATATTAACTCAACATAACTAAACTGTACTTTTCAGATGTAGTAAAGTTTATTCCAAGTTTGACTCATTGTTCTTCTTAAATACAATTTCATGTCCAATTATCCGAATTTTTGCTTATCCGAATTGATCCCGGTCCTAATTAGTTCGGATAATCGGCGTTCTACTGTAATTCGAATTATCTTTTCTTCGAGTGGAAACCTTTGGGTAAAACAAAATTTCATACATAACCTGAAAGTTTGGACAATTTATTATGTGACAAAATAAATTGGGAATAGAAGAAGTTTTGGGCAGTAGCCTGTTTCTTCTTTCCTCATCTTGTTTATTTTACATGGATGGAATGAATAAATAAATAGAGATTAGTGTTATTAGGACAAAATGTGATTTTCAACAAGGATTATATTCAATGCTAATAGACCTAGTATAAATGTATTCTAATCTTTTTACTTTTTCAGCAATGATTTCTATAATTTTCTTATCTCATTTTTGTAAGCATTAATATATAAGACAATGAGATTTTTTAAAATTTTCACTTATAATTTATCTTATTTCAACCTGTGAATTTTTTGTATTGAAATTGGTACCTGCTGAAAAACCTACGGGTTTAGCGGGACCGAACATTGTAATGATTTATTTCTTAATAAAATTGATTGATTGATTGATTGAGAATGGTGAGTTTTGGACAAATATGATTTTGAACAAGTATTATAATTATTCATCACTTAGCTAATAGTATAAGCAGAGATGAAGACCATTATAAGAAAATATGTTACAGTCTTTAGTATAGTCTGCCCAAGCAAAGAAGACCCTCTGGCAACATGGAAAATTCAGCTCGGTCAATATTGGTTCAAAAATTATTGATTTGGTCTCAATCGTAGAAAAAAATTCTGATCTACAATTTGAGAATAAACAATAATTTTTGAATCAATATTGACCGAGCTGGAGTCATTTTCCCATCTTGCCAGAGGCTCTTCTTTGCTTGGACAGACTATTATATAGTTGAGGCCAAAACGTTAGGTGGTCTTGTCTGATACACTGGCGGCTCGTACCTACAAAACAGCTGGTGAAGTGCCCGTATCTTTTACTGTACAGCACTTCACCTGTTTCGTGGGCACGAGCCGCCAGTGGACTGATACTTGTGCAATCATGTTATTTGACCGCTTTAACCTTCAATAGAAATTTCAATGAATGAATATGAATATTTAAATTTCAATAAAAATAGATAGATATCAATGAAAATATACAGTGGAACCTCGATAATTCGTACCTCTATAATTCGTAGTGAAAGCTCACTCTCTTGAAATATAAATAGTTTTCCATGATTAATAGTTTTGATAATTCGTAATCTTCCTTAATTTGTAAAAAGCTTTGGTCCCATGAACTACGGATTATCGAGGTTCCACTGTAAATATTTCGACAAAGAATCGGAAATCATATCTCAACAAGTTCAAGATAGCAGCCATTTCCACTGCCCTCTCCAACTCTCCCAACAAAACCATTCAAAATAGTTCAGTGCTCAGCCAGCAGATGGCAGTAGCACTAGGGTGACTTCACAGTGACTAGATGAAAGATTATCAAGTCTATCAAATCACTGTAGGTGATTTGCTCCAACTTCCATTGGACACGCCTACAAGTACCGCCCGCACTCTGAATGACCGACAAAATCGGATCGAAAAGTTTCTGAATCCGACCAGTAGATGGCAGCTGTTGTCGGGGGATGTTTCAGGTTTGACTTGGACACGCCTCCATGCCCCGCCTGCTCTTTTCTTATTGGTTGCTAGAGGTTCCGTGAGTTCCGCCTTAGAAAATGGCTGCTAGAGAGAGAATGGTGGATGTTGTTCATTCTTCCACTATAAAATGGTGATTTACCATTTACTATCTTCCACTGTCGTATTATATTCTGGTGTATTTCTTTGTATTCTTATGTATTTGAATGTATTTGGAAATATTCTTATGTATTGTAATGTATTGTGATTTGATGTTTTATAAGAAATGTTAAAATTATTTAATAAATTTTATTCATCATGCATTAAAACGTATTCTAATGTATTATGATGTATTATGATGTATAGAAAAATTTTCCAATGTATTGAAATACAAAAGTTTTCCAATGTGTTGAGAACAATAATAACCATGACTTTAATTTTCAATTGTGAAGTATATGTGTACTGATTCCATTCTCAAAAAAGGTAAAGCTGTGCGCAAGAACTTAGGCGGCTTCGTCAGCTCCTTGTGCGCCCCAACAGCTGATGTTGCCAATTAAGGTGGTTACTTTTATCTATGCGTGGATGATATTTTTGACAATGTATACTTTACTATTCAATTCGATGATAATTTCAATTATACATGATTCTATTTATTCATTTTAGTCTGTCCAAGCAAAGACCCTCTGGAAAGATGGGAAAATGACTCCAGCTTGGTCAATACTGGTTCAAAAGACATTGATTTGGTCTCAAATTGTAGATCAGAATGTTTCCTACGATTGAGACCAAATCAATAATTTTTAACCAATATTGACCGAGCTGAGTCATTCTCCCATCTTGCCAGAGGCTCTTCTTTGCTTGGACAGACTATATCTATGGGATATTTTGTGCGTGTGAATAGATGAAATTGAGAAAATTGAATTTCCATAATTTAAAGCTGTTAGTATAGGTTGAATCCATGACAAGATACAGACAATACCGCCCAAGTTTTTAGTGTAAACTATAATATAGGCATGTCCCCAATTCCACTAATAGAGGATTATCCTGTATCGATAACTAATACTTCTTTCAGAAAAAGTGGATTCGGTGGAAGATTCAATATGATAATAATTATTATTTTGTACACAAGAGCACCGTGAATTTGTACACTGAAAAATCTCTAAAGCACCATTAATGTTTTCAAGATTTCTTCAATATACAGGGTGTTTCGGGAGGAATGTGCAATACTTCTCAGGCTGATTCCTTACACCAAGTAGACAAAAAAGTTCCATGAGACCAACCCCCAAAGACGCTTTGTTACCGACATAACAATGGCGGAAAATTGAGATTTTTCAAAATATATTAAATTCTCTAATTTTTTAGAGGCTTTAGTGAGGTTCTAAAATAATCAATTCCTATGTGGAATTAGATGAGAAATTTGATATAACCAGTTCCAAGTTTGTAACTTCAACTGTTATTGAGATAATTGGAAAAATATGCTAGAAAACGCAATTTTTAAACAATAATGGTTATAAGGAATCATAAAATTGTATTTTTTATTAATGGAAATTGAAGAGAATCGGATTCTAAAGAAAAAGTTAGATGGCGGCGATTGTGTAAATCTTACCCAAATCTCAATAATGGCGATCAAAAATCGCAAAATCGCTACTAAACACAAATTCATCACTTGTGCTGTTTTGTCAATTTTGCGATTTTTGACTGCGATTTGGGTAAGATTTACACAACCGCCGCCATCTAACTTTTTCTTAAGAATCCGATTCTCTTCAATTTCCATTCTTCTTTTTCTTCTTCTTCTTCTACTTATGCTTCTTATTTTTCTTCTCCATTCTACTTCTTCTTTCTCCGTCTTCTTCATCTTCTTCTTCTTCTTTTCCGACTTCTCCTTCTTCTTCTTCTTCTTCTTCTCCTTCTTCTTCTTTTTCCGTCTTCTTCTGTTTCTTCTCCTCTATTCTTTTCCTCCCCTTCCTGTTCTTACCCATCATTTTCCTCTTCCTCCTCTTTTTAACTTTCTCCTTGTCAACTACATCTTCTTACTTCTTCTTCTCCTTCTTCTCCTTCTTATTCTTCTTCTTCTTCTTCTTCTCCTCCTTCTTCTTCTTCTTCTTCTTCTTCTTCTTCCTTCCTTCTTCTTCTTCTTCTTCTCTCTTCTTCTTCTTCTTCTTCTTCTTCTTCTTCTTCTTCTTCTTCTTCTTCTTCTCTTTCTCCCTTCTTCTTCTTCTTCTTCTTCTTCTTCTTCCCACTCAACTCTATTAACTGGCTATGCCGAACTTGACCCACATTGTTTGCAGCCGCGTCGAAATTCAGCAGTCCTGAGTCAGCAACTTTGGCCTGCCGCGATATGAAGAAAGGCGTTGCCGGTCTTCGCGCGTTCATTAATTGCCAACAGATTGAGTGCGGCGCGGTTGGTGTTCTGAAGAAAAAGTTTCGCTCGCCAAAAAGCCGTACCGAGCAGAAATCGAGCAGTTAGTATTGTTATAGTCTGTCCAAGCAAAGAAGACCCCCTGGCAAGATGGGAAAACAAATCCAACTTGGTCAATATTTGCTCAAGAATTATAAATGTGGTGTTGAGAGTAGATCGATTTGTTTCCTACAGTTCGAGATTGAATTGATAATTTTTGAACCAATATTGACCGAGCTAGAGTCATTTTCCCATCTTGCCAGAGGGTCTTCTTTGCTTGGACAGACTATAGTAATGGTCGACCAAGTTTGATTTTATTCTCCATTGTTTTTACTTTGCTGTGCTTATACAAGGTTGAGTTGATCTGGCAATAGTAAATCTTGAAACTTGAATAATTTTATGCTAATGGATTTATCTATATGGCTTGAATGGGCAGGGAAGTTTTTTTTAGAAAAAATTCGTTCCGGCAGCTGGCGGTCGGAAAGAGTGCATTTCAAATGCAATTCTATGATGGCTCAAATCATATGACTTATAATGAGCTATTCAGGGTATGAATTCAAAGGTGCCGTTTTCGAAAAACCCATGGAAAACACAATTTTTGGCATATTATTCGCCATTTTCTCCGCCAGTTTTGATTGGATTTTTTTCGTTGATGGCTCAAATTGTAGGGCATAATAAGGGTATTATACACACCAATTTTCAAAACGATCAAGTCATTGGTCAATTTGTAGTGATTTTTCAAAATTTTCATCCCCTAATTTTACCCCCTTCCCTTGGACCAATTTGGCTGGTTAACGAACTTGACCGAGATATTAACACTAATGATTTTTGTGCGGAATTTGGTCGCTCTCCGACAAGCCCTTCGGGAGTTATCGTGTTTTAATATATATAAATATATATATATATATATATGAATTTGAACGGTCGTCAGATTCGTGTTCTGGGGGCAGAATATATTTGCGATTATCCGGTCAAGACCAATAGTGCATTTTTTCAAATGAAATGCACTAAAACGAGAGTTAAGTATTATTAGGCTAATTCACCCCATTCAGGCTCATATTAGTAGTAGTATTAATGGGTATTAATATGTATTATTAGCCTAATTCACGATGACTAGATTACATCAAGTACAAGACAGATGAAACCGTCTAACTTTTCACCACTGGCGGCTCGTGCCCACGAAACAGGTGAAGTGCTGTACAGTAAAAGATACGGGCACTTCATCTGTTTCGTGGGTACGAGCCGCCAGTGCTTTTCACCATCAAAACACACTTTTACACTGGCGGCTCGTGCCCAGGAAACAGGTGAACTGCCCATATCTTTTACTGTACAGCACTTCACCTGTTTCATGGGCACGAGACGCCAGTGCTTTTAAACACACAGTACAGAAGGTAGCCTACAGTATACAGTACAGAGGGCAGTTATCTTATAGAGGGTATACTTTTCATACAGAGTAGTAACTTCCCAAATTTACAATACAACGGTCAAGGCTTTACAACTAAACATGGTACTGCATTACATACAGAACTTCTACGATATGAATATGCTTATTCTAATTACATAATATAACTAACTGTGTTTCTGAATCAGAGAGAGAGAGAGGTTGGAGGTTTTCAACAGAGTTCAGTTCGGACAGGCACCGCTAATTCGCATTGTTTCCGTTAGAGTGCGCCAACATCGTTTCACTTAACCTACTTCCCCTTACCTCACCACCACCCCCCCCGCAAAAAAGACCTCTTCCAAAACCATTTTCAAAATTTCTAAGCACAGCGCAACGATGCGTAAATAGTCTGTCAAAGCAAGAAGACCGTTTGGCAAGATGGGAAAATGACTCCAGCTTGGTCAATATTTGTTCAAGAATTATAAATGTGGTCTTAATAGTGGGTCGAATTGTTTCCCACAATTTGAGATTGAATTGATGATTTCTGAGCCAAAATTGACCGAGCTTGAGTAATTTTCCCATCTTGCCAGAGGGTCTTCTTTGCTTGGACAAACAATGTCAGACACTAATGCGAATGGCGGTTGGTTGTAATGACTGTTATTGATGCTCAGCTCTGTCAGAACAGTCTGAAGGCGGGTCTACGAGAGTTGAATGGATCAGCTGTGGCTTGATATGATGTCGCAGAGCGCTCGCCGACTGTCCAGAAAGAGCAGGGGGTTGATATTAGTCATTTGTTGTAGGACAGCTTTGTTGGTATCTACTACTCTGGCTAGCTGGCCGTTTACGAACTTGAATTTCATTTTACAAACAGTTGAGAAAGAAGAAGAAGGAGGTGAAAAACGAGGAGGAGGAGGAGAAGAAGTGGAAGAAGAAGAAGAAGAAGAAGAAGAAGAAGAAGAAGAAGAAGAAGAAGAAGAAGAAGAAGAAGAAGAAGAAGAAGAAGAAGAAGAAGAAGAAGAAGGGAGAAGAAGGAGAAGGAGAAGGAGAAGGAGAAGGAGGAGGAGGAGGAGGAAGAGGGAGAAGGAGGAGGAGGAGGAGGAGGGGAGGAGGAGGAGGAGGAGGAGGAGGAGGAGGAGGAGGAGGAGGAGGAAGGAGGAGAAGAAGAAGAAGAAGAAGAAGAAGAAGAAGAAGAAGAAGAAGAAGAAGAAGAAGGAGAAGAAGGAGAAGGAGAAGGAGAAAGAGAAGGAGGAGGAGGAGGAGAAGGAGAAGAAGAGGAGAGAAGGAGGAGGAGGAGGAGGAGAAGAAGGAGAAAAGAAGAAGAAGGAGAAGGAGGAGGGGGAGAAGAAGAGGAGAAGGAGGAGAAGGAGTTGGAAGAGGAGGGGGAGGGAGGAGGAGGAGGACGAGAAGAGGAAGAAGAAAAAGGAGGAGGAGAAGAAGAAGAGGAGAAGAAGAAGAAGAAAAAGAAGTAGAAGGAGAACTAGTAGAAGAAGAAGGGAGCCATTTGCGAACTTGAATTCCATTTTGAACTTCCAACCAGTTGAGAGAGAAGGAGGAGGTGGTGGAGAAGGAAGAAGAGAAGGTTATGGAAAAGTAGGAGTAGGAGATGGAAAAAGAAGAGGAAGAAGAAGAAGAAGAAGAAGAAAAAGAAGGATGAGTAGGGAAGGGGTAGGAGGAGGAGGTGAAGGATGTGCAGGGGGATGAAGAGGAGGGGAGAAGGTTTGTTTTAGATTATAGTAGAGATAGAGATGACATCTGGATTGCTTTATATTAATCCATGTGGAAAAATTTGTCCAGGTTTGTTCAGCTTCAAGTTAAATTTATGAGAAAGTTATAGGCCTATATGACAGTTTATGAGAAAGTTTTATTATGACAGATTATATTTATTCAAGAGTGGTGAGGTATGTTTTCCGGAGAACTTCATGAGCTGCATTTCATGGAGTCATGAGTGGAAGTTTTAGGAGAATTGTAATGGAAAACTCGCTTTAAATTGATAACATTTAACATTAAATCCAATCCAGGTTTTTAGCTCGTTTGACTTCAGCGCTCTCTAATCTGCCTAATATGAACTAATCCTGTACCTTCATGCTTCATTTCACGTTCACGTGACAGAGGTACCGGAAATTGTAATAATTCTAACAAAAATTTCAATGTTTATTATTTGTGGATGAATAAATTGGCAATTAGAGTATAGAGATATACCAGAATGTAAGAATAAAACAATAGTAAAAGAGATCTTTGGACAACTAGTACACTTTTTGTACACTAGGCGCGCTGCCCGCGTTGCTTCAGCTGTCAGCCCCTAGCCAAGCCGGGTCCAGGCTGCTAATGCTGCTAGTACAGTTTGGTTAAGCAAAGAAGACACTCTAGCAAGATAAAAAAATGGCTCCAGCTTGGTCAATATTGATTCAAAATCTATAAATTTGGCCTCCAATTGTAGAGCTAGATGTTTCCTACAATTTAAAACCAAATTTATAATTTTCCAATCAATATTGATCGAGTTGGACTGATTTTCCCATCTTGCCAGAATGTCTCCCTTGCCTGGACAGATTTTACAGGCTGCTTCTGCTAGTAGTTCCGCCGGCGTCCGCGTGGAGCGCTAGTGCAGCGCTTAGCGCGAGCGTCAAACGATCGCACGCTTCAGTCCGCTGTCAGACGTTGTTGTGATAAGTTCGGAGCGTTGCGCGTTTTTGTGTGAAGTGATAACTGCGGTGACGTGCGTGTGTTGGAGGATAATAAATTTCGTAATTGAAATTTAATAATTTGTTTGGATGATTTAATTTTGAATTTAAATCGAATTGGTTCATTAATTTTTCAAGTGATCGTTTAATATAAAACTTATTTTCTTTTTAATAATTAGCCAATTTTTAAACAATTGTTGTCTGATCGTGCGTATAAGCCCCTAGAAACTTGGATGCTAAATTGAGCTATTATAAAACTATTCAATTATTAAACAAATTTAATTCAACTTTATCAACTTTTGATGAATTATTCCTGTCTGTTGCAAGAAGTAGTGAGCCATTCGAAACTAAAATACTGAAATCCAACTTTTAGTAATTAGTGTTCATAAACATATACTCAAACTGGTTTAGTTCATAGAAAATTGGACAATTGAACAAGTAACTGATACATTTTTATAAAAAGCCTAAATTTTTCTGATTTGAATTAAGATTTCTAGTGCTTTTTTTCAATTGGAGATACATGAAGCTATATAAATCACAGTAATATTACGGTTGCAATAAATCAAATCGTCACACACCGTTTTTTTGTGGGGTTAAATTATTTGGATTGTTCATAAATCCAGGGAATTCGGATATTATGTGATTGGAGAATAATTCACCAATAAGGATTTAAGTAAATGAACAGTAGTCCTAGATCTTTCTAGTCTTTTTTCATTTCATGGAAAATTGTAGGATAATAAATGACGGATTAATGTGTCTTTTATTCTCTTACATTCAAAGTTACTCTATTTTCTATTGTAAAGTGCTTAAATGATTTATTTCTTATTATTATTGAGTTGTTTTCCATATTGTTTGATAATAAATGAATTACAGAAATGAATTAAAATGCAATAGTAATTAAAAATTCATTTATATTTAGATCAATTTATTTACTGAAAGGATAGATTGAATAAAATTATTACTTCTATTCCAGGAAGTTTTAGTGTTTGTTTTTTCAAAGTTGGAGAATGAATTGTTATCAAATTTTGAAATGAACCATGGAATTCATTGATTTATCTCCGGAGAATTTCAAGTGTGCAGTTTTCGCTTTTATATGCCGAGTTTTTGGATAATATTTTAGTGCAGATCTTCTATTACAATGGATAGCAACACGATTATCGAGGGGACAGTCAAGTTCCGAGACGGCAAGAAAGTAAGTTGGAAATTTATTTAATTTCTATCAGATAAATAAATTATTTATCAAATTATAATGAACTATTAAATACTTATAGTAGCCTATAATAGATTATCACTTTTGGAAAAGCATGATAGATTATCGTGATGAATAAATTGATTGGATAAATCATTACCAAAATGATTAAATCATGATGACCAGTGTTAAGATTGAAGGAGAGAATAGACTTCCTAGTTCTAACTCTGCAGAATGATGGAGAGTTATTTTATTTTCTTGACAAAGTGATGCCCAATTTAAAGTAAATTCCCATTAGAAAGAAGTGTTTGGATAATTCCTGTAGGCTCAACAGGATGGATGGATCCATCTCTCATTATAGAAAATTGATTGAAAAATTTAAAACTTTTATGAGACTTTCCAATGAAATTTTTATCATTGATCCAAATAAATTTCAATTATCAGAATTCAATTTCAATTATTATTATCATGCAGAATTTGAAATGTAATGAATATTTATGATAAGATAAACAAAGTTCAATTCTAATCGATAGCAGTACAATAATTGAATAATTTAGTTTTCTTTATGAATGCATCAAGAAAACTAATTGGGAATTGGAAAGTCAAATTGACGTAAAGTCAATTTCCAAAGAAAATTAAACTTCGGGGAAGTAGCATTATGATTCAATTCCTTGATATAATAAAATATTAGTATACAAAGGATATGTTAATATCAGTAAACTTCAAACTTAGGGCTATTTAAAATAATTGATAGATAAAATGGAATAAATCAAAGAGCCTTCTTTTAAGTGTAAAAATAATACTCTTGAAGTTTTAAAGAAGGTATTTAATTCATTCCATTTTATCAATCAGTTAATATCAGTATAATTATATCGATATTATTACTTTTACTCCAAAAATTTTTAGGTTCTTAACTGACAATTTTTCCAATTTTTTATTTTCAGTGGAAGTCACGTTGGTGTGTTATGCGGAAACTTTCACCAGTAGCAGGTAAATTTTCAGTTAAAAGTCACAATTTTTCTTGAAAGATGTGGAGAATATTATTGACATTGATGCAATAATTTTGGCGTTTGAGAGACGCCTAGCCAGTTTTTATTTCAAAATAATAAAATTTATTTATTATATTATTAATTATATTAGTATATAGTATTATATTATTAACTGGTTCTGATTTTATTTTGACGAGAAATCTGTGTATATTAATATAACAATATTAATTAATGCGAAGATTTTGGGATTGAATTTATTTAATCTAAATTTAGATTAATTTTATTTTGGGATATTGATATATCAATATTATTGATGCGAAGATTTTGGGATTGGAGGGACGTTTAACCAATTGAAAAAATCTGAAAAAAATGGCAACAAATTTGGAAAACTTTTTTAGGTTGGATTCAATGGAATACACTTTCAGAGGAATTCTATAGTATATGGTCATGGGCTACACTCAAATTTGACGTTTCTTAGAAATCATTTTTCGCTTTCAAGTGAGAATTTGTGGTTATAGTCTGTCCAAGCAAAGGAGGCCCTCTGGCAAGATGGGAAATGACTCCAGCTCGGTCAATATTAGTTCAGAAAATTTTCGATCTCAAATTGTAGGAAATTGTATAAAGACCACATTCTTGAACAAATATTGACTAAGCTGAAGTCATTTTCCAATCTTGCCAGAGGGTCTTCTTTGCTTGGACAGACTATACCTCAAGGAGTATAGTTATTAAATTCTGATGAATTGAAATTTTTGTTAAAATTGGTCTCTCGGTGAATGTGATCTATTGGTGAACGTGATTTCAAATCACGAACTCTGTGGACTGCTCTTGGATGGGTGACCGGTATTTGGCCAAGTACACATTGGCGAGGTGGAACTACCCCGTAAGGGTCTCCCCACCATTATAAGCTATGAGAATATTCATATTTTTATCAAATTAGAGATTTTACCGTAGAGATACCATTTAATGTTAGTATGGGTATGCGTGTGTGTATGCATGTGTGTGTGAAAGTGTGCATGAATGAAAGTTTCAATAAACTTGTATTAGAAATAATTTATTGAAGTGTTCCCACTCAGGATATCCTATAGGGAAACACATATTTGATAAGAATAGAATGATTTGTATTTGTAATTGATTTCTTTTGTTGTTTAATAAATTTGAATTTGAATTTGAATTTGAATTTCGATGATTATCTGAAGAAACATAGGCAGACATAAGGATCTCTCTCCAAAAAATCCAATGTTTCAAAACGGATACTTCTCAATTGAATATGATAATTACTGTATATTATAATAAGATGAACGTAAATCCTTCAAATTATTATAAGTAATGGCTCATCTACAATTCAATGATGAATTTCCCGGGTTGAAGGCGATGACTTCATTGTTGACGGATTCACAGATCATCATTTCCTAATAAATTTCCGTCTCACACTCACTCTCTCGCTCTCTCTCTTTCTCCCACTTCATTTATACATTTTCCTTCATTCGTTATTCACCCAGCAGCATCTGAGACGCAATCTGTCGTCGGCCCACTCTGGGGACGACATCCTTCATCGGCCCATTTATTTTCTCTCCTTTTCTTGATTTTCCTGCTCCTTCTTCTCAATCGTTTTATTCTTCAATTTCTTCTGATTTTTTCTCCTCCCCATCCTCTTACTTTCGATTATTCCTCTTTTCATCCTACCATCATCATCATCAATATTGAAGATCTGCATTGAAGAAGGAGAAGAAGAAGAAAAAAGAAGAAGAAGAAGAAGAAGAAGAAAAAGAAAAGAAAAGAAAAAGAAAAAGAAAAGAAAAAGAAAAAATAAGAATTGGGAAGAAGTAGGAAGAAGAAGAAGAAAAAGAAAGAACGGAGGAGAAGAAGAAGAAAAAAAGAATTGGGGAAGGAGAAGAAGAAGAAGAAAAAGAAGTAGGAAGAAGAAGAAGAAGAAGAAGAAGAAGACGAAGAAGAAGAAGAAGAAGAAGAAGAAGAAGAAGAAGAAGAAGAAGAGAAGAAGAAGAAGAAGAAGAAGAAGAAGAAGAAGAAGAAGAAGAAGAAGAAGAAGAAAGAAGAAGGAAGAGGAAGAAGAAGAAGAAAAAGAAGAAGGAGGAGAAGAAGAAGAAGAAGATGATGAAGAAGAATAAGGGGAAAGAAGGAGGATAAGAAGTAGGAGAAAGAAGGAGAAGAAGAGGAGGAGGAGGAGAAAAAAGGAAGAACAAGATGAAGAAAAAGAAGGAGAAGAAGAAAAGAAGAAGAAAAGAAGAAGAAGAAGAAGAAGAAGAAGAAGAAGAAGAAAAGAAGAAGAAGAAGAAGCAGAAGCAGAAGAAGAAAAAGATGAAGAAGAAGAAGAAGAAGAAGAAGAAGAAGAAGAAGAGAAGAAGAAGAAGAAGAAGAAGAAGAAGAAGGAGTAGATACCACTCCCCTCCTTCCCTATTTTAAACAACTTTCCCTCTCCATCCCTTATTAAAAGACTGATGTGTGTGGTTTCTTTCTCTCTCGCTCAGTTCACCACGATTGGTGCGAACTTTCGAGTTATCGAAGATTGATTCGAGTTGGTGAAAAGTGTGCCGCTCTTCAATTCGAGAGTTAAGAGAAGAGTTCGAGTTAAAGAGTCATTGAGTTGGAGTTCAACTCTCAGGTGGCGACGGTATTCGTAATTGTTTGCGTAGGTACGTTCTGTTGTCATCAATCTCAGTTAGGCTTGCCTGAGAGATTCTATACTGACGCTGTAAATGAAACCGAGGGAGGGAGATCACAGAGAGTCTTATTATGAATATCAAGTTTTGAGCACAAAATATTTTCATTGGTGAGTCATATATTTTATTACAATGATCTAAGGTAAAAGCACCAGTAGTGGCCATGTTTAAGGAATTTTTTATAGTTTATGCCGAATTGTGAGACCATATTATCAGCTATCTCATCCAAAACTCAAAAATAATGCAGCCCAGATCCTTCCTGATTGACCTATTCCTTGAAATGACGAATACGTCAATTAGCAAATGAATTATTAATTTTTTCGTGAAACTCAATTTTGATTCTAAAGTGGCCACTATGATTCAATAGTGGCCAGGCACTGATTCTATAGTGGCCACATGATGTTTTATGCTCATTGACAAGTCAATTTCTCAAGCTGCTTGTCGCAATTATTCAAGTGAGCTAATTTTTCATTCCAGACATTGTTTATAACGCCAGAAATAATTGTAGGTTATATTAAAATGAGTTGAATTGGTAATGCATTGTTGTTGGTTACTAGAAAAGTGAGGTTAAACCAGAAAATAGATATTGTAAAGTTATTTTTCCTCTGTAACCTATTTAAAATAGTCTAAGGAGAACATAAATTCAAATTACACCAACTTTTACAACAATATATAAAACTTCTACAACAATTTCTATTGGATGGCCACTACTAGATTATTCACGGTTTCTTGCTCTAGTAGTGGCCAGTCTGCTTTTCTGTCCGAAATATTATCTGTACTTGGCTAGAAACGTTCTGAACGTCATCTAGACATTCCAGGGAATGATTTTAACACCAGAAATAGCGAAATTTACAGACTTTCTAGTCATAATACAAGAATTTGTTTACATGCCTTCTTACTGAAACTGCTAAGAGGAAACTGAACTTCTTACTGAAACCACGTTTTCGAGTGAAATAGCGACAATGAATCTCTCTTAAAAATCTCTAATAATGCTCTGCTAGCTCCTACTTGAACTATTTGGCTGCTAAATAGTATAAGCTAAGTCTATAGTAGGTTTAGAACTCATTTGAAGGCATCAAATTCGTGTTTTAAAGGAAAACCCATTCAAGTGACCACTACTGGTGCTTTTCCCTTATTTGTTAATTATTCACATTCAATTATCATTCACCTCTGCTGTATAGTAGAGTGGATATGTAACTGGCAACCAGCTGATAGGCCTAGGCCCTTCATGGGTTGTTGAGCCATTGAAATACATACATTTGTCAATTAATTATTCAATTATTATTTTTTGTACTCTTTCAAGTGTTAGCTCAATCAATCCTATCCATATTTGACAATACTTTATTTTTTGTTGAGTAGTTGTCTGGTTGATATTGTGGTATAGCCAACACAATAATGGTATATGATGGTATTAATGGTATATAATGGTATTGTGGTATCCATTTTAAATGAGACTATCCGGCAGGCTCGCTTCGCTCGCCTTCTCCGCCTAACCAGAAGGCTCCGCCCCTGGACCCCCGACAGTATAGGCAGTGTAAGTGAGTCAAACAGGCTCGCTTCGCTCGCCTGCAGAACCTTTTTCAGTGTCAGCTGATACAAACAGGCTCACTTCGCTCGCCTGCAAATTCCGTTCAGTAGGGTTTTGAAATTTATTGAGCACAGCATTTCTACACCTAATCTGGACCTGTTTACCAAATTTCGACATTTTCTGCCAATTGGTTCTCGGAAAATATGAAACAAAAGCCGAAAATTCCGAAAAATAGTAAAACGCTAATATTGAGCGTAACCTTGGGAAGTATATGGGACACAGTTTGAAACTTGAATCAATATCTTCCGGATTAGTTTATCTATAATCGCGCTGACCGATTGAATTTACAGTTAGGATTGTTCGTATCAAGGCGGAAGATATGCAACCCGCAACACATCTACAATTTTGAAAACCTGATTACTGGCGTAATCTTGAACGGATTGCAAAAATATTTTAACACAAAATTTCTAGACCTCATTTGAACCTGCCCACCAAATGTCAACATTTTCTACCGATTGGTTCTCGAAAAATGAGGAAAAGGCCGAAAAACTCTAGAAAAACTAAAATATTTGGCGTATCCTTGAAAAGTTTTTAAAATACGTTGTTAGCGCGCATCTAAACGTCCAACTGAACATGCCTGCCAAATTTGAACGCATTCGGTTCAGTGGATTTTTAGTTCTGGTGATGAATGAATCAGTCAGTCAGTCAGTGCCATTTCGCTTATATAGATATAGATTACAAGATGTTATCAAACCACTGATTTATTAAAAAATCGAGATACCGGTTCCGATTGCTACACCATTATCAATCTCCACTTAAAAGTTTACCAGGTGTCCAACTACACCAAATACATGGTTAATGAATCTGTGATTATTTGATTTATCTATTCATTCAATTTGTGTAGCTGTAGAGACTATATTGGAAACATTGCTGTAATGATTCATATAGTCTGTTCAAGCAGAGAAGACCCTCTTGCAAGATGAAAAAATGACTTCAACTCGGTCAATATTGGTTTAAAAATTATTGATTTGCTATAAAATTGTAGATCACAATGTTTCCTACGATTGAGACCGATAAAATAATTTTTGATCAATATTAACCAAGCTGGATTCATTTTCTCATCTTGCCAGAGGGTCTTCATCGCTTGGAAAGACTATACTGGTTATTAATTAGTTATTACTAATTACTATTACTAATTACTAATTACTAATTACTAATTACTAATTACTAATTACTAATTACTAATTACTAATTACTATACCAATTAGTTATTACTTGTCACTAGAAATTATCATAATGTCAGATATTATTATAATAACGATATACTCGTTTTAGTTATAACACTGTTAAACTAAAACTGAAAAATTAATATTATCAGACGAGAAATGCTATTGGTAGTGGGTGACCTATCATGATGAACGTCTCCCATTGGCGCAGACAAGCCACTCCCCCATTTTGAGCGGTTCATGCAAACAAAATGGCTGCTCGAATAACTGACTTGTCTTGACCAATGGCTGACTTCATAATGGATCCCTTAACAACCAATAATAGACCTCGGCTGCTCGTGTAGCTAATATCACGGAGCAGGATCACGAATTACAGCGAACGGCTGTTATCAATTTTCAACTCAGTCAGGACAGTCGACGAGTTGTCTGCGAGAGTACATATGAACAAAAGCGTCATCAGCTATACTGTTTCGCTTCAGACTGTCCTGATAGAGCAAGAATTGATAACAGTCATTCGTAAAGTGCCTAAATTCGTGGTGTAAATTATTTATTATTTTGCTACTATTTGCTTCATAGTTCACCAGAAAATGATATTGGCGTAATAACTGAAAAAGGTTAAAAATATCTATATATATATTTGGAAACTGAACTTTAAAACTTAGGGCTGTTTAAAATAATTGAAAAATAAATGAAAATGACATTGATAATGGCCTAATGTGCCGAAAGATGTCTGTGTTTTGATAATTTAAATTTTTTTTTTTAAATGGTATTTGATTTTCATTTATTGTTCAATCTATATCTATATTTTTATGATTCTAAGGCTGTAAAAATTCGTTATCCTACATATAGATGCATTGATCGCACTTGGATGACTGAGCTCAAAAAGTGACAAATAACGGAGAAAGAACCCTTGTTCAATAGAAGAAGTTAATTTTATTTGAGAATTAAACTTGGAATTCTAACTTCAAGTAACAATATTCTTGGAATTAACTCATGAATTCAACTACATAACTCAATCAAACAAGAAATTCATGCACATTCTTCAGCATTCCACCCCCATTCATCTCAATGTTATTAGAATACTAACCAAAAGTCACCCTCGACTATATTCATGGAAACACTCTTTTTTGTAAATCTCTGTTTTCCTCAATGGTATAGTCTGTCGAAGTAGAGAAGACATTCTGGCAAGATGGGAAGAAGACTCCAGCTCGGTCAATATTGGTTCAAAAATTAAAAATTTGGTCTTAAAATCTAGATCAGAATGTAATCTACAATTGGAGACTAAATTCATGATATTTGAATCAATATTGTCCGATCTGAAGTCATTTTCCCATCTTGCCGGAATGTCTTCTCAGCTTGGACAGACTCTTAGACCTAGTGGGAAGGGGTGAAACTGTCACCCTTGGTTTTTTCTTGTGAATCTTTGTTGTCCTGTACTTGGAGGGGGTTGAAGGGGGGTAGAAGTTGAAGTAGAAGTTCCCCCCACAAAACATAATAATTTACAGCGGGAGAAACATTCAATCTTTGAAATTGAGGGGAACTGATGTCAGGGCTTACTGGACAAATCTGCGATTGCTAAACTTTTTATCAACCATTCTTCAGGCCAGGACAAGTTGCTTTCTCTCCTCTCCTTTTTTTTCTCTATTCATTCTTCCTTTCTGCTTTCTCCTATCACTCTTCCCTTCTTTTTTCGCTCTTCTACCTACTCTCTCTTTTCCCTCTCCTTCATGCCTATTCTCTTCCTCTACTATTTCTCATTTCTTTCTCATATCTCTCTTCTTTCTCTGTCTTTTCTTTCTCCTTTTTCTCTCTCTCTTTCCTTCCTCTCTATTTCTCTTCAATCCATCTTTCATGAATTATAAATTGTTAATTATAGTTAAGTGTATATTTGTGAACTATTTCGAAAATAAGATGATTTGGACGTTCTGTTTATATGTTTTATGGATAATATATTGAAGTTTTTCAAATAAATGAACAAATACAAATGAATAAATTTCTCCCTCAACTTTCCCTCTCTCTCCCCTACACGTTTCATTCTCCTGCTTTCTTCTATCCACTGTCTTTCGTCTCTTCTTCCTCCTTCCACCACTCCTTAACCTTTACTTGAAATTTCAAGCCAGAAAATTCTGGTTCTCATTCCATCAAATCTCATTCGATTCTTAATTCTACGTTTCCTCGTAATAATTTTTTTTTTTTGAAAAAGTTCATTTTTCTTCCTTATTGCTTACTCAAAAATTGATCCAATCACTTCTTTGCCACTAAAGTTTTGTTTTTCCTCCTTCATTATCATACATTCTCAAAAATTAATACATACTGTATCATACTTTTTATATTCCAATCAATCTGCCATAAATTATACCAACTCTTATTCGATTTTCCTTATTTTTCTCCAAGCCAAATTTATCGCTTTCTTATAATCTTCTTCACCTCTCTCTTGTAGTCTTCTTCTTTATATCCTCGTTCTTTACTACTTCTTCTTTGGGACCCACCACCAAAAACCCAATCGAGCCTTCTCTTGGAAGTTTCTGGAAGGGTGAGCTCCAACCCCAAAGTCTTAACCAATCGAACAGAGACATGTTCAAAGGAGGAAGGAATCCAACACTTGAAAAAGTGAAGAAAACCTCAACTTGCTTTTTCTTCCTCTTTTTATCTCTTCTTCTGCCTTTTCTTCTTATTTTTTCTTCATCTTGATTTTTTTCTCTTATTAATTTGCTCCTCCACCCTATTGTTCTTCTTTTTCTATTCCTTCTGCTATTATCCTTCCACTTTTCCCTCTCTCTTCTGCTTCTTCTTCTTCTCCCTTCTTCTTTTTCTTCTTCTCCTTTTTTCTTCTTCATTTTCTTCTTCTCCTCCCTTCTTCTTCTTCTTCTTCTTCTTCTTCTTCTCCTCCTTCTTCATCTTTACCTTCTTCTTCATCTTCATCATCATCTTCTTCTTCTTCTCTTTTTCTTCTTCTTCTTCTTCTTCTTGTTCTTGTTTTTCTTATTTTTCTTCTTCTCCCTTCTCCCTCTTCTTCTTCTTCTTCTTCCTCTCTTTCTAAACTTCTTCTTCTTCTCCCTTCTTCTTCTTCTTCTACCTTCTTATTCTACTACTTCTTTCACCTCCTTCTTCATCTTCTTTTTCTTTCTCTTATTCTTCTTATTCTTCTTCTTCTTCTTCTTCTTCTTCTTCTTCTTCTTCTTCTTCTTCTTCTTCTTCTTCTTCTTCTTCTTCTTCTTCTTCTTCTTCTCCTCCTTCTTCATCTTTACCTTCTTCTTCATCTTCATCATCATCTTCTTCTTCTTCTTTTCTTCTTCTTCTTCTTTCTTGTTTTTCTTATTTTTCTTCTTCTCCTTCTTCTTCTTCTCCTTCCTCTTTTCTTCTTCTTCTTCTTCTTCTTTTCTTCTTCTTCTTCTTCTCTTCTTCTTCTTCTTCTTCTTCTTCTTCTTCTTCTTCTTCTTCTTCTTCTTCTTCTTCTTCTTCTTCTTCTTCTTCTTCTTCTTCTTCTTCTTCTTCTTCTTCTTCTTCTTCTTCTTCTTCTTCTTCTTCTTCTTCTTCTTCTTCTTCTTCTTCTTCTTCTTCTTCTTTCTTCTTCTTCTTCTTCTCTTCTTCTTCTTTCTTCTTCCTTCTTCTTCTTCTTCTTCTTCTTCTTCTTCTTCTTCTTCTTCTTTCTTTCTTTTCTCTTCTCTTCCTCCCTATTCTTCTTCCTTCCTCTTTCTTCTTCTTCTTCTTCTTCTTCTTCTTCTTCTTTCTTCCTACCGAGTTCCTCGTTCTATGGAGTGGTTAGTGACGAAAAAGGGATCACAGACAAAACTCAAGGGAAATGTAACTTAGAACACTTCCCTTTGAAAACAGGGGAGCTTAAAAAGCTAAGGAATAAAGGGGAAAGTCTTCGGGAAAACCTAAGAATGATTCTTTGTCGTAGGAGAAGTGATGTGGATACTTTTGTACGATTATTCAATTTGAATACCTTCATAACCTAAATTGCTAACAAATTAATATAGAATTCTCACTGGCGGCCCATGAAACAGGTGAAGTGCTGTACAGTGAAAGATACGGGCACCTCACATTTACATGTTTCATGAGCACGAGCCGCCAGTGATAGAATTTTGGGGGAACAAGCTTTTCTCTAAAGTTAAAAATAAAAGGCATATTTTAACTTTAGCACATATATATATGAATTTATATATGAATGGAATTTGATGATGAAAAATTTTAGAAATCACGTATCTGTCTACATTCTGCATATTACAATAGCCTACAGTCGATATAATTTATGAGAAAATTTCTGTTCCGTCTGAATTTACTTCATTATGGTCTTTTCCCACATATTGGATGACATTAAAACCAAATCGAAATGCTTCGTCATTCCTAGTGTTAATATTTCATTCCTTTATATTTACTTATTCAGTAAAGTAGGTTGACGGTTGCTCCTATAATAATATTATTTTATTGTGAAAACTTTTGAGATTTGGACTGACAAAAATTTTTATACTACCATAGTCTGCCCAAGCAAAGAAGGCCCTCTGGCAAGATGGGAAAATGACTCAAGCTCGGTCAATATTGGTTCAAAAATTATTGATCCGGTCTCAATTGTAGGAAACATTCTGATCTACAATTTGAGACCAAATCAATAATTTTTGAACCAATATTGACTGAGCTGGAGTCATTTCATCATCTTGCCGGTGGGTCTTCTCTGCTTGAACAGACTATAGTTATTCAGTAAACACATTTATTTTCTGTGAATTGAACCTTAGTATGATAATTCATATTTTTATTAAGTTGGTAATTAGGAATAAATTACTCATTGGTCAATCATTATTAGTTCAATTATTATAGCCTGTACAATTATAATTAATTGTACAATTAATATTAGGCTGTATAATTATTATCCATGAATTATACTTCCATCCCTGTAATCATTAACAATAATTCCTAATTTCATTTCCTTTTTTACTGCTTTTTCTTCTTCTTTATCCTTTTGTCCCCCATCTTCTCCTCTCATCCTTTCCTCTTTCTCAATCTTCCTTTCTCTTTTCTCTATTATTCAATGTTTTCAAAAGCAGGGGGACAAGGCTTTACATGTCAGGCATTTAAAAAATGTATTTCTATTGAAACTTTTATCATTCAAGTATAGCTCACCCCAAACATTTAGGTGGTTGGTAAATTACTGTTTTCAATTCTCACCTCTATCAGGACAGTCGGCGAGTTGTCTGCAAGCGAACAACAAAACAAGAGCGACCCCATCCATACTAAATCGCTCTCAAAGACAGCTTCAGACTGTCCTGACAGAGCTGAGCAATTATAGAAGTCATTCGCCAAACGCCTTAATATTTGGTGCCAGTTATAGAACGATCAACAAAAAATGTTTTGTCACGTGAAAAAGTTGAGGAAAATTGTTGTTTGTGTGTTAAACGATGTCTGAGAGTGACAGGTGAAGTAATTTATTAAGTTGGCTGCAGTGCTCTTACTTCAAAAGACACTTGACTATAAAGACGGCCGCCTTCTTGTTGCAAAGACCACGTGCTGATTGGGTGGGGTGGGGTGGATTTAGTATAGAACGGGGAGGAATATTGATGAAGTGGAAGTGCGCCCCCCCCATTACCAGACGAATGCAATTCAACATAATATTATAATATATTATTCAAAGCTAAACATGATTCTAGCTTCCTTGCATGTTTACATTTTTCCTATAAGCAATACCAATGTTGCATGTGGTGTGGCAAAAAGAATTATAGGGACTTGCTTATTTTAATGTATCTCAACGTATTGTTCCGTATTTTCATGTATTTTATTTATTCTGCCGATGAATTACAATAAAGGGTTAAAACACAAAGTCAACAAAGACCAAAACGTCTTTTGTCGTTTTGTTGTATTGGATACGTGATAAGCAAAAGCCTACAGGAATTAATAGAAAATAACTAAAGGATCTACATTGGGCAAAACTGTCACTTTGTACTGTACTTTATCATAAAAATATTGAAATTTTTATTATTGATTGATTAAATTTATTAGTTTGCTTGAAAGCTCATAAGGAATGGAATAATATATTTTTCACAGAAAAATATTGGGAATCATAATAAATATTCCATTTTACTGGAAATAAAGATGTTTGAACAAAAAATCGGAAACTCAATAACAAGCATAATAACAATAATAATAATAATAATAATAATAATAATAATAATAATAATAATAATAATAATAATAATAATAATAATAATAATAATAATAATAATAATAATAATAATTTCTCTGGATGGTGGACGACACATCCAGATCCAGAGGAGTTTATTTATGAATTCAAAACACTACATATTTTCAATATTAACTCTCTACAATACAATTTCATTTTCAAAACATAAATTTTCAATTTTATTTTCATATTTTCACTCCTTTCTTGAATGGTATTCAAAATAGTTCCGGATTCAGCCAGCAGATGGCGGTAGCAATACGGTTACTTGCTTTGACTTCCATTGGACACGCATCCAAGCTCCGCCTACGATCAAAATGGCCGAATACATCGGTTAGAAAAGTTTCCAAATTCAACCAGTAGATGGCAGCAGTTGACATGTGATGTTCCAGTTTTAACTTGGACACGCCTCCATGTCCCCCTGCTCTTTTCTTATTGGTTGATAGTGTTTTGTGAGCTCTGTCTTAGAAAATGGCTGCTAGCAAGAAAATGATGGATGGTGTATCAAACACAAAAAATTACGCTGATTTACTATTGACGATCTTTTGCTAATATAATATTTATTTATGTATTCAGGCTGGTAAGATTATATTGAGTCAGTATTGGAAGAATTTATTTATAGTATTTATACTCATTTTTACTTTTATCGTGTAACTTGAGCCAGTACTAGACTTTAATAATTCAATGCTGTATAAAATGAGATGGAAATATGATTTCGCACTCCCATCTTATACTCATTAATTATATTTTCCATACGATGAATGTAATAAAATGGAACTGAAACACCATTCATGATCTAATACTGACCTCTTGACAGAAAAAAGTTTGAAAAACTACAACAATTCGGTCAAAATATTAGGGAAAAGTTTTTATCCGAAACTGGCTTGTGATTGGTCAACAGAGTGTAAGGTGATTGTCAGCCAACAATATAATCAAATTTGAGAGGGGCGTTTCTTGGCTTGCTTCATACGTTAATTGTGGTTTTTCAATTGATCAATTCATGAGTTATTGATTTATGATGGACGAGTATATGCAGAGGAAATAATTTCTTGTAGATCCAAGTAGTTGATGAAATAAGTTTCTTATCAAATAGTGGAAAGATTATTCTAATAGCCAAATTGAAATGTTTAAAATTCCCGTTTTGCATCAGCCGCTGCGGCGCCCCCTTGGCCGTGGCGCCCTGTGCGGTCGCACACTCCGCACACTCCACGTGAGCGCCCTGATTGCAGAGAAAATATAATTCAATCATTGTAAAATTTAATAATGTGACATCATAATATATATTACATGTTGACCAATCTCTATCTATCTCAGTAGAAGTCATTTTCATGGCAATTATTTTCCAAGTTCAACAATTTATCGTCCAAGTTGAATTAACAGAACTAAAACTCTCCGGAATCACAAAGAAATTCTTATGGATCTCAATTCTCTGTTTGTCTCCACAGCAACTCCTCAAGTAAACAATCTTTCTAAAAAAGAAATATTTAGAAGAAGATGACAGAATAATGCACAAAGTACCTTGTAAAGCATCAGATAAAGTGACGTCACTAAGCATCGCAACTTATCAGGCGGCTTTCTGCATCATTACTTACAGAAAACTTGCTGAGTGTGCTTAAAAAAGAGCGGGAGGTATTCCAGTGGTGGGGGTTGAAACAGGGGGTGTTTTCAGGGGGGGCGCTAAGTGCAAAAAAGCACAGATTTACGAGACGCCGAAATCTTCTTCAACGCTGCGCTGTTAAAAACAAAACAAAGAAGTGCCTAATTTAGAGTAGTGGTGCTCTTGGAAAGACGAGAAATTAATTAGGATTGTTTTTGTAGTCGTTCTTTGAAAGTTTCCAAGAAATTGTTTTCAAAGTCAAAAGTATGATCGATATCCTTCTCTAAATTGCTTTGCTTGATTGTTTAGTCTGTCCAAGCAAAGAAGACATTCCGGCAAGATGTGAAAATGACTCCAGCTCGGTCAATATTGATTCAAAATCTATGAATTTGGTCTCAAATTGTAGGAAACATTCTGATCTACAATCTCAGACCAAATTCATGATTTTTGAGCCAATATCGAGCGAACTGAAGTCAATTTTCCTCCTTGCTAGAATGTCTTCTTCGCTTGGACAGAGTATACCAGTGGTAGAGTTCTTTTAATGCTATCAATTTAATCTTTTTCTCATCTATCCACTTATTTCTATTGATCGTGAAGAAAAAAGCATTTCGAGAATCAATTAAAAATTATCAAGTAGATGAATATTTGAAACGATCTGAAGCACTCGAATAAATCATTGAGGAAATTAGGGAATAAGAAATTGAAGTAATATAATAATAGTAATGAATTCTAGTCAAACTAAGAATATTCAAAACAATGAAACGTTTGTACCTATCTAAAACATAATTACATTTAAGACAATATCCTTGAATTTAAAGTGACAAGTTTAAGCATAACTTGTAACTATAGCTAGTATAGTCTGTCCAAGCAAAGAAGACCCTCTGGCAAGATAGGAAAATGACTCTAACTCGGTCAATATCGGTTCAAAAAATATTGATTTGGTCTCAAATTGTAGATCAGAATATTTCCTACGATTGAGACCAAATCAATAGTTTTTGAACTAATATTAACCGAGCTGGAGTCATTTTCTTATCTTGCAAGAGGGTCTTCTTTGCTTGGACAGACTATACAAAAAATGTTGAAAAAATTTTCTGTTTTTTTACGTTTCAATTTGTTTTACTAACTACTAGTTTGTAATTGGATCAAAACTGACAAGAATTGTTTTGTAACACTATTCTCTAGTCAGCTGGTCTGTTAAGGTTACACAAACTATCAGCTGTTGAAACTCACATAGAAAAGATGAAATTGCCTCAATTTATGGCACTCGTTACTCCGTCCACCGAGTGTTCGGACCTAAGCTCCTCCCCCATTTTGACGTCGCAGGCGGCTGTAGCCAATGGCAAGTAAGGTCATCATGCTGCAGCTGTTACTTTTTAGGTCACAGTCATGCTGCGAAAATCTGGGAAACGCAAGCCTTCCACTTCTCAGAGAATCTATCAAAATTTATATGCTTGTGTTCTTTCAGCTGATTTAAATTGTTCAAACCTCTCATGAAAGATTTTTTGGTGGTTATGTTTTGTTCTTTGTTCAACAAAACAGCATAATTCTTTGAAAAATATCGGTATTGTTTCTATTGAATTCAAAGTACATACAATGATTACATTCATTTCTTGCATATAATTAATTTTAAACTTCATATAGATTAGGTTATACAGGGTGTTTCAGGAGGAATGTGCAATACTTCTCAGGCTGATTCCTTACACCAAGTAGACAAAAAAGTTCCATGGGACCAACACCCAAAAACGCTTTGTTACCGAGATAACAATGGCGGAAAATTGAGATTTTTAAAAATATATTAATTTTTCTAATTTTTTAGAGGCTTTAGTGAGGTTCAAAAATAGTCAATTCTTATGCAAAATTAGCTGAGGAATTCAATGAAACCAGTTCCAAGTTTGTAACTTCAACGGTTATTGAGATAATTGGGAAAAATATGCTAGAAAACGCCATTTTTCAACAATAAGGGTTATAACTGGATAAGGAATCATAAAATTGTATTTTTCATTAATGGAAGTTGAAGAGAGTCGGATTCTAAAGAAAAAGTTAAATGGCGGCGACTGTGTAAATCTTACCGAAACCTCAGAAATAGCGATCAAAAATCGCAAAATCGCTACTAAACTCAAATTTATCACTTGTGCTATGTTTTGTCAATTTTGTGATTTTTGGTCGCCATTTCTAAGATTTGGGTAAGATTTACACAATCGCCGCCATTTAACTTTTTCTTTAGAATCCGACTCTCTTCAACTTCCATTAATAAAAAATACAATTTTATGATTCCTTATCCAGTTATAACCCTTATTGTTGAAAAATGGCGTTTTCTAGCATATTTTTCCCAATTATCTCAATAACCGTTAAAGTTACAAACTTGGAACTGGTTTCATTGAATTCCTCAGCTAATTTTGCATAAGAATTGACTATTTTAGAATCTCACTAAAGCCTCTAAAAAATTAGAAAAATTAATATATTTTGAAAAATCTCAATTTTCCGCCATTGTTATCTCGGTAACAAAGCGTTTTTGGGGGTTGGTCCCATGGAACTTTTTTGTCTACTTGGTGTAAGGAATCAGTCTGAAAAGTATTGCACATTTCTCCTGAAACACCCTGTATACTTAAATTTGTTGTACGTTAGTGTGTAATTGAATGAGTTTGAAATTCCCGGCTTAAAGTGAGCAGTCGAAATAACAAAAATATGATTATGAATAAATCTTTTTCATTAACTATAATTCTATCAAGTGATATTGATAATGATCATTCTTATGTTAGAACGATGTGAATTATGCCGATCAACAAATAATAACAATAAAAACATCAATATTTTGAAGGCCACTTAGTTTCAATATTGTTGAGTAATTTCTACGTTCCAGTCAATTGCGACCGCTTGTGAGCTGGTCGCATCATGATGTCAGAGCCTAGGAGGCGGGGCTTAGGTCTGAACACTCGGTGGACGGAGTATAGTTGTAGCCTATTGAAGTAATTTAAGTAAACGTTGAAAAGTAATTAAGTAAAAAGTTATTAAGTTGAAAAGTAATTCATTATGGAAACTGATATCTCATCAATCATAATTATTATATTACTGTGATGTATTGTGCAGAGTTGATCAATCAGGTGTTTCGATTTATTTCAGATTTAAAAATATGAACGAAAAATAAATAAAATACTCTTATGGCTTTTAATGATGGGGAGACCCTTACGGGTAGGTTCCATCTCGCCAATGTGTACTTTGAACAAATGAACAGATGAACAAAAAAAGGCTACAGTTTTCAAATCACGTCCTTAGGTGAAGGTTTTTCTTTACAAACTTATACTTTATTTCATGTAACTTCCGAATGCATAACACTTATGAGACAGGAAATACAATGTACCTCAAATAGACAGATTCAACAAATAAAGTGTAACATGTTCAATTTAACTATAGAATTCGATTCCAGAGCTTACACTCAATTGTATATAACTGACACTGAAATGGTATAGTCTGTTCAAGCAAAGAAGAGCCTCTGGCAAGATGAGAAAATGACTCCAGCTCGGTCGATATTGGTTCAAAAGTGATTGATTTTGTCTCAAATTGTAGTTCAGGATGTTTCCTACAATTGAGAATAAATCAATAATTTTTGAACCAATATTGACCAAGCTGGAGTCATTTACTCATCTTGCCAGAGGCTCTACTTTGTTTGCACAGACTATAGGCGCTTTCGTCTGTCTGTTTGTTGTTCGTGGTGTCACCTACTAACAGCTGATAGATAGCATCTATTGTCTGGTTTGATTTAAAAAACATCACCCAGGCCCACTGGTGGCTCGTGCCCACGTAACAGGTGAAGTGTTGTATAGTAAACTATACGGACACTTCACCTGTTTCGTGGGTACGAGCCGCCAGTGCCTAGGCCTAGCTGAATAAGCTGTTGAGACGCACAAGCAACAGACGAAACCGCCTAACTTTTTGGCGTCAGATTGTAATTGAAGTAGTAGTAATTGAAGTGCAATTCAAATAGAGTAGATTCAACAAGAGTGCAGTTTGTAATCACTGATAGAATGGGTGCCAGCTGGGAGTTAACACTGAAAGCGTTCAAAGTGGAATTAAAAAGGACAAGAACAGAGACAAAACGGATGAAAAGAGAGGGGAAAAGGATAAAGAGAGAGAGAGAGGAGAAGAAAAAGAGAGAGAAAAATAACAATACGAGAGAGAGAAGAAGAACAAAAAAGAGAAAAAAGGATTGAAAGAGAAAAAAGTACAAAGAAAGAAGAGCACTCATTTGAGTGATTTCCAAGAACAGTGTGAACTTTAATAGAAATTCTATAGTGTTCTGTTTTTCTATACATTTTAATTTGGTTGTATACACTGTTCCGAGGTGATATCGAAAAGCAGTGTGAACTTGCACAGTAGTTGTTCATTCCTAAAAACGTGTAGTAAAACACTATCAAAAGGCCCTATTATCAAAAGGAGGTTATGGAGAACTAGCCGGCAGGCTCGCTTCGCTCGCCTTCTCCGCCTAGCCAGGGGGCTCCGCCCCCTGGACCCCCGCTAGTATCAGCAGTTTAAGTGAGTCAAACAGGCTCGCTTCGCTCGCCTGCAAAACTTCTGTCAGTGTCAGCTGAGACAAACAGGCTCGCTTCGCTCGCCTGCAAATTCCTTTCAGTAGGGGTTTGAAATTTATTGAGCACAGCATTTCTACACCTAATCTGGACCTGTTTACCTAATTGCAACATTTTCTGCCAATTTGTTCTAGAAGATCTAAGAAAAACTCTGAAAATTCCGAAAAATGGTAAAACGCTAATATTGAGCGTAACCTTTGGAAGTATATCGGATATAGTTTGAAACTTGATTCAATATCTTCCAAATTAGTTCATCTATAATCTCACTGAACCATTGAATTTACAGTTAGGATTGGTCGTATTGGGGCGGAAGATATGCAACCCGCAACACATCTACAATTTTGAATTACTGGCGTAATCTTGAACGGAATTCAAAAATATTTTAACACAACATTTCTACTATCTCTTTTGAACCTGCCCACTAAATATCAACATTTTCTACCGATTTGTTCTCGAAAAAATGAAGAAAACGTTGAAAAACTATAGAAAAACTAAAATATTTGGCGTATCCTTGAAAAGTTTTTGAAATCCGTTCTTAGCGCGCGTCTAAACGTCCAAGAACATGCCTGCCAAATTTGAACGCATTCGGTTCAGTAGGTTTTTAGTTCTGGCGATGAATGAATGAATGAATGAATGAATGAATCAGTGCCATTTCGCTTTTATATATAGAGATTATAGTTTGAACTGTCGGTTGATGTATTTGAAACTCATCCTATTACATGCAACCATAATATTATCTTGATTTAATCGGTCAGTTTATTTTTGATTCAAACTGCTATTGATAATAGGGGCCTCTATGTGTGTCTTTACCACAGTCATCCATGTATTTGTTGGTGTACAGCTGACACAAAAAAGGTGGGCGGTTTCGTCTGTATCTTGTACGTGATGAATTCTTCCAACATATGATGTAAAGCATCTATTGCCTCTTCCGATTTCAAAAACATAATCTTTTCTATACCCTATTCACAATAACTTGAAAGAAAGAAACTTTTTGCGTGTGTGAGCCCCTTAAAGCAGGTCTTTTCCTATGCGAAACGGTCGATTGCAATCGAACAGCTGTAGCCACCAAGTAGACTACCAAGGTGTATAGAATAGTAGAGGTGGGGCAGAGTGAAGCAGCTGACTATGATACTGACGTCACGGAGTTCCTATAGTCAAAAATTTAGCATTGATCTTCCCCAACCTTGACGAAAACACCTACATTTTGAGTGATTTAAATGTATAATTTACTCAAATTCAACAATAGAAAAATTTCGTTAATTATTTATTTATTTAGCGTATGGCTATTAATAGTGGAGAGACCCAAGGGTTGTACCACTTCCGCCAGATAACCTCGTTAACGTGTCTTGGGAATGCTCTCCAGCTGGGGTAATTCAATTATGAGTGGCAATGCATAAGATACATTCACAATATCATTGCATTCGATAGCATTGCTGTTCATAATAGCATTAGCCCAGCTGGAGAGCATTCCCAAGACACGTTAACGGACTTTTTCTCATGTTAAATTTGAGTAAAATATAGATTTAAATCACTCAAAATGAAGGTCTTGGAATTCTCTACAAGCTTTTATAAGAAATTTATCCACTAAACAATTCTGTATTCCGTAAATTGGAAAAAAGCGTACGATTTTTCGTCAAGGATAGGGAAATCAATGCTAAATTTTTGACTTGAGGAACTCCGTGACGTCAGTATCATAGTCAGCTGCTTCACTCTGCCCCACCTCTACTATTCTACACACCTTGATTGACTACAACTGTTTATGAAGAAGAAGAAGAAGAAGAAGAAGAAGATCAAAAATTAAACGCATTAAACGCAAAAAGTCGGGTTCGTCTCAAATGATCGTGAATAAGGTATAGTTCTACCTGAGAAATTTATTCATATTATTAGAGAGTGAGACAACATTACTTTTCAGCTAAGAGAGAGAGAGACAGCTAAGAGAGAGACATTTCAACAAAATAGAGACATTCAATAACAATATTAAAGAAATGAGAGAAATGCAACATTTCAACCCATTTAGGCTAGATAGAGCCTAAATAAATAGAGCCTAGATAAATGCCTCTATTTTCCACTTGGTACAACATAAGTGATGTGGGCGAAGTTGAGGCACAAGAGCCCCCTCTTCCACTTAACTCACAGAGAGAATAGAGTAAGGGAGTGAGAGGAAGGCCTTTGCATACATAGATGTGTTTGGCAGATTTTGGTTATGTATGAGGCTGGTTGGGTGGGTGAGTGAATGAATGTATGTGTACGTATCTCTGTCATTTCGGATGAATCGGCCTCATTCATTCATGAATCATTCATCGGTTGCAAAGCGCCGGCTGAGTAGGTATACAAATACAGGAGTGGAAGGGGGCTAGGGAGAGAGTGATGAAAAGACAGAGAGTGAGAGAAGGATGAAGAGAGAGGAAAGGAAAGAGAGAACTAGAAGAGGGAGATTAGAAGAGAAAGAGGGGTGAATAGAGAAATAAAGTGAGAGAGGGTTGGAGATGTAGGAGGGAAGAAAGATTGGATTTCTACTTTTCTTGCAGATTGAGAAAGCAATAGAGGTTAAGGAAAAGAGGATAGGAATAAGAGAGTAAGAAAGAGAGAGATAAGTGAGAGAGAGAGAGAGTGTGAGTAAGAGAGTACATGATGAGGAGTGAGAAAAGGCGAGAGAGGAATCAGTAAGCTGGTACATTTTTGCGGACGTGTTGTGTGCATGTGGATTTTTCAATTACTTTGCACCGAGTGCTTTTTTTGATGAAGGTGTGAGAGTACTTAAATATACTTCTCATTATGCCTGGAGCCTGTAAAAACTTTTAGGGGTCCTGTAGAACAGGGGAAAGGCGGAAAATAGTGGACTGCGGACATCAATAGCATGCTATGCAGTATTTGACTATTAGTTTTTAATCTTGTTTGAAGGACTTCCAACATTTTTTGAAAAAGACTTGAATTTCAGTTAGCTTGAATAATTTTGAAAAATTTTTATATTGCGGAATATCTCGATTTCCCATTACTAAGAATTTGTAAAATTCTGGGCATACTAGAAACTCGCTTATTGTGTATTTATTTTAATCGAATTTCAAGTGAAACCTTGTCAGTTTTCTACGTCATTAAACCATTAAATTTGAACAAATTTACTTTTCGTAAGAAACTTTATTTGGTAGTTTTCCATTACTATAAGTCACGAGCACATATCGGACAAAAAATCCAAATGCAATAGAAACACGGAGTTATATTTTGTAAGTTTCTGTAGATTATCTGCCTCCACAATAAAGTTTGTGTGAAGAAATCATTATAATAAATGAAAAGACAAGATGTTGTCAAACCACTGATTTATTAGAAAATCGAGATACCGGTTTCGGTTGTTACAGCATCATCAATCTCTGGTAAACTAAAATAATGTAATCATTATAAATCTTGTTTTTCTTCTTTGCTCTCATCACTGCAAGGAATTACTGAATTCTCAATTCATTATGAACATTGACCAAGAAGCTCACATGATTATTCAGTTCTACAAAGTTATTCATGAATTGTAATTACATCCTATTTGACCAATTTTGATAAAATAGTTGACCAATAATAAACGACCGACCGATAACAGCCCCATTAATTTAATGTTATTAGCCACACAGTTACCAAGATTCAGACCTAGATAGCGCTGCTGATGCAAGATTACGCTTTTGCCTAGTTACCGCAAATTTTCAGGTTAAGGGTGAGTGGGGGGGTTGGTGTGAGGGCTTCCGCTTATCGTGATTCCCGTGACTGCTGCTCCGTGACTCACGACGTGAGGTCATGGACGTGACAAGCCCCCCCCCCCCCACCTCTGAAGTACCCCCCTCACAATCCAGTTTCCCACGAATAAAGTGTGGAGGGTTTCACTGTTGAGATGTATTGAAAGTTTGAAAGCGCGAATTATATTATGCTCTCTGGGTTGTGAGAGGGGGAAAGGTCCAGAGGTTTCGTCACCAGATTGCGTTAGAATCGCTCGCTTGAGAATAGAACGTCGGAAGCTTGACTTGAATATAATATTATTATTTGGAGAAAGAGGCCTGTGAAGGGCTTGGTTACTCATTGTTGGGATTGAATATTTGAAGATTATGCTTTGAAAATATTTTGAAAGATCGGGTTCGAATCCTATTTAGTATGGCTTTTGCAAGATATGATGTACTAGTACTGTCATTTATTCCAACTATTCATCTATTAAATCAATCAATCAAATCACTTATTGTCAAAAAATACACTTGGTATCATAACAAAGTCAACATGATTTCATAACAACATTTTTAAAAATCACATGAAAGTCAACATAAAATATTCAAATCAGTTATAAAAAAATAATTCAATAATTGTTCAACAAATAACACAAAATTAATTGTTCAAGCCAGTATCAAAAAATTATTACAACTATTACAATATTCAAGTTCTCAATGCTATTCATATACCTTATTTTGAATGAGAAATTATAATTATTTGAATCATTAATTCAGTTAAACAGAAAGGCATTGGCGGCTCGTGCCCACGAAATAGGTGAAGTGCTACACAGTAAAAGATACGAGCACTTCAACTTTTACGTGGGTAGGAGCCGCCAGTGCAGGAAGGTGAGAGCAACAAGGTAGTGCCAATCTCCACCAATTTATTCAGTTCAAGAATAGGTTATAAATAGATTATGAAGCTTAATACTACAATTTCACACTTCAAAAATCATCTTCATCTGATGTGATAGGTATAAAATTTACGAAATACCTTAGTTGAATACCTGTAGTGTGGAAGAAGTATATCATCATTGAGAAATAGGCTACTATTTCTGTGTAAAACCTGACCCAGAAATTAAAAAAAAATGTAACCATACAACAATCATGCTGATAACAAGAAACGGTGGTTATTTCCACCTATTGTTGGTTGGTAACAATTTCAAAACCGTAACAAGGAGAGAGGATGAGTACGAAGATAAAAGAGTAAGAGAGAGAGATGAGTAGGAAGATAGAAGCGGAAAAGGAAATAGTAGAATGGTAGGTGTAAAAAGAGAAAAAGAATGAGAGAGAGAAAGAGAGAGAGAGAGAGAGAGAGAGTGAGAGTGTGAGCGGATAAGGAGGGTATGAAAAATGGAGCCATTAATAAATCTCTTTGTATAGCTGTGCGCTGTGATATTATTCTCTCTCAAGTTGAATGCTTAGTTTCAGTAGCGTTTCCAAATTTTGCAAAACGTCCTGTCCTTTTTTCTGGAAATGTTGTACTTCTGAACGTTGAGTGCTTCTGGTTTGCAGAAAAATATTCAGAAATCATGGGAGACTTCTGCCCGGTTTTCCCAAGCACACTCAAATTTGAGTGACCCTCAAGTTTACTACATTTCCTATACTTATCATAGAAAATGTCAGCTGTTCATCAAAATGAGGGTCCTTCAACTTTGAGTGTGCTTGGAAAAACCGGGCATTAATAATTTTCCTATAATGAACTTTATTAATTATATTTGATATAATCTTGTTCTATGAATTCCATGCTTTATAGAATATTATCGACTATATATCGACTGAAGGGCATCGAGTTTCATAACTATTGGTAATAATTGTATTCATGGTTTTATAGCTGTTGCGGAAGAGTTAGCCTGCGTTTCATCAGATGTCAATTGGAGTTGTCATTTAGCTATGCCTAAATCGTGTTTTCGATATCAAAGGAGACAATAGATTCCTTACATCAGCTGTTAGTAGGTAACACCACGTCCAAGAGACGGATGAAATCGCCCAACTTTTTGGCGTCAGCTCTGATATTTATCTTTATAATTGTAATTGTATTGATTGTTTCCAGTTGACTTTCATATTTGAATTAAGAAAATATGATAGTTCAATATCAAAGTGATATCGCTTCAGCAGCATTATATTCAGTTCTCAACAATGAAACTGGAAGATGAATCAAATGACTAGACGAACACATATTGTATTGAAGACACAGTATCAAGTGTGATAATGTAATACTTATACATAATGAAAGAATACAAGAAAGTTAATATATCACTATTTATTCGAAACAGTCAACGTTTTCAAATCATTTTAATTTTATTGTAATTAGTTTCCACCTAACCAATAAATAGTTTTAATACACTGAAGATGACGTGTCAACATCGAACCAATTGTCTGTCTCAAATGATTAGTCATATTTCAACATTATTGTGTATTTCAATTGATTATTATATTCGTCAATCGACATTTTTTGTGATTAGCTGAAAAAAGTTCCGATTCTTGTACTAATAATTTCTATTGTACTCCATTCATATTGTGAAATTTTTATCGAAAATCGTCAGAAGAGATCAAAAGCAAGCATTTCATCGTTTGAGTAAACCTGTATGAGCAAATTCAACCATAGACTTCCATGAACTATTGTCATGAACCACAAGGTTCGACAGATCCCCAAAGTTTGAGCATTATTTTAATCATCATTTTATTTATTTTTTCCTTTTAAATTTAAATTCAGAAAATGATAGCTTCTGAAACTTTTCGTGAGAACGGAAAATGTAGATCAGAAAATGGCAGCGAAACTGCAATTTTGGTGGGGGGAACATAACAGCCAATCAGGAGGCAGCGATAGCAGTTGACCCGCCTCCGAATTGATCACGCGTTCTCATTGGTCGAGTAGGAGAAGTAGAAGAAACGAGGCTGGATGGTAGCTTATATAACGCCATCTAAGGTTTTTTCCGAGAAGCTTTCGAGGAAACATTGAGGGTATAGATATACAAGAATATAGGCTTACTCGTATAGAAATGGTTATCCAATGATATTTGTTATTGTTGAAATTGATTGCATTTGAAGACAGAATGGACTACACATAGCATTAGTATTGTCTGTTTTGTGGACCAGAATTATTATTATTATTATTGTTATTATTATTATTATTATTATTATTATTATTATTATTATTATTATTATTATTATTATTATTATTATTATTATTATTATTATTATTATTATTATTATTATTATTATTATTATTATTATTATTATTATTGTTATGTGAGCGAAACTCTTGAATGAAAAAATATATTCAATTTGTTTTGAAATGGAGCGGTTCAAGCTGTATAACTAACAAATTTCAGAAATTCGAATGGAAATACCACTCGAAACCCTCTTATCAACGTTGAATGCAATTATTATCATCTATGGGATCCCATGGCTCGGATAAGTGATAATTGATAATTAGAGGAATAAAGATGAATGGACATTGATAATGCGAATTTCACTATGAAATGGGGAGAGATGGATGCACCGGTTATAGCGAGAATAGTGAGGAAAGCGAGAGATAGAGAGAGAGAAAGAGAAAGAGAAAAAGAAAGAGGAAGAGGAAAGGAAAAAGAAAGAGGAAGAGAGAATGAGAGAGAGCAGGAGAAGAAGAAGTTCACGAAGAAAGAGGAAGAGAGAAGTGAGAAATTAGAAAGAGTGAGAGAGAAGAGTCAAAGGGGGGAGAGAAGGAGAAGCGAGAATATTCATTTGTTTATAAAGAAAAGGGTGGAAAGAATGAGAGGGAAGATAGAGAGAGAGAAGAGAGTAAAAAGGAAACAAGAATATTAGTGTGGTTATAGGAAAAAATTGGGAGAAGAGAATAAGTATGAGAGAAAGAAGATAGAGATAGAAAGGATGAATATTAGTGTTATAATAAATAGGGCGATAAGAATGAAAGAGAAGAAGAGTGAGTGATGATGTGAGGAGGAGGAGAAGAAGAGATAGATGAAATGAGACAGTGTGCCAGGTTGACTAGCTCTATCTCCCCCCCCTTTCTCTTCCTTTTCTCTCTTTCTCTGAGAGAGAAGCTCTCGCTCTTCTCGTCGTGCAATTAGTGCAATTGCAAAGTGGAAATCAGTGTGAGTGTGTGGTTGGGGGGGGGGGTTGACGCCAATATGGCGGCCGAAAGGGGTGACTGTCGAGTGCGACAAGGGTGGGCGAGGGTTGTTGGCGACCAGAAAAGGCTTGAAGCCCTCGAAACCATCCCTCAAACCCTCTAAACCCCTGAAAACATCCTGGACAAAGCAATGTTCGCAGGCAAATTCAATAATTTTCCGTTCCATTTCACAAACACCTATACAGTCTGCCCAAGCACAGAAGACATTCTGCCAAGATGCAAATTCAGCTACAGCTCGGTCAATATCGGTTTAAAAATTATACAATTAGTCTCAAATTGTAGAGCAGAATTTTTTCTATACTTTGAGACCAAATTCAAAACTTTTGAACCAATATTGATCGAGCTGAAGTAATTTTTACATCTTGCCAGAATGTCTTCTCTGCTTGGACAGATTGGGGACCTGTCCCAAATTGAATGAATGAATTGATGTACGAAGGAATAAACAATTCAACGACAGACTTTCGTCTGGGTAGTAATTTCTCTTTCTTTTAATTTCCATTTTTCGCTCTCTTCCACATTTCTGAATGAATAGATGAACGTAGGAATAAATAATTCAACGACAGACTTTCTAGTAATTCCTCCTACTTCAGCCTTTCCTTTTTCTCCTTTACATTTTTTATGAATTGAATGTAGGAATGAAAAATTGTATTGGCTGACTTTACCACGCTTTCTAAACAGCTTCCACTTGTTCTTCCCTATAGTCTGTCCAAGCAAAGAAGACATTCTGGCAAGGTAGGAAAATGACACCAGCTCGGTCAAAATCGGTTTGAAAATTATAAATTTGGTCTCAACTATAATTTGAGACCAAATATAAAATTTTTGAACCATTATTAACTGAGCTGGAGTCATTTTACAATCTTGCCAGAATGTCTTCTTTGCTTGGACAGAATATTTATTCATTGTTACAATTGCGACTTATAACAAGTATTTTGAGCAAAGGTGATAAGTGGATGATAATTAAACCAATAATTAAGCCGGTTGGCTAACTTCTATATTATTAATGTTAATCTCTGTCAGGACAGTCACGAGCTGTATTTGAGAGCGTATTAGTATAGCTGGTCTCGCCCTTGTTAAGATGAACACTCTCGGATAGCTCACCGACTGTCCTGAGAAAGCTGGGAATTAATAACAGTCACTTGCTAATCGCCTTTATTTTTGGCGCCAGATAAACCTGTCGAAGACACTTACAATTTATAACTCGCTAAGGCCGGTAATACCAGAGGTAATAGAATATAATATTTTTATATTCTATTATCTCTGGTATTACCGTAGATAATATATTATAAATAAATAGATAATATATGGTATATATTAATATAATTTTTTTATATTATATTTTCTCTGGGTACTACACGGTGATATGTCTATTATCATATTTATAAAATTATATGAAAAAGAGACGGATGATTATTCTGTATTTACATCTCATTTCATATCATTTGCATTTGATTTCACCGTGTAATCCTGGTCAATGAGAGTAAGGTAATAAACGTGATAAGCACTGGCGGCACGTACCCACGAAAGAGGTGAAGTGCCCCTATCATTTACTGTACAGCACTTCACCTGTCTAGTGGGCACGAGCCGCCAGTGGTAATAAGCTGTAATATACGTGATGAAATTTGTAGAGTTAGTGTTGATTTTGTTTTGCCTAGCTTTTGTTCATAATATTGTAGAATCTCCTATTATATTATTTCATTAAAGCAGAATTTTAAAACTCAATTTTGTCTCTTAGTAACACTGGTGGCTCGTGCTGAAGATACGGGCACTTCACCTGTTTCATGGGTATGATCCGCCAGTGCTTAGTAATAAGCTGAACAATTATTGAGAAAGAAAACAAAATAAAGAACGATTGGATAAAGAGAAAAGGGGAATAGAGGATTAGTGTAGAAGGAGGGAAAATAATAATAGTAGCTCGAGGTGATCTGGACTTTTGCACATCCATTTCGATAAATACCAATTTCAACAATAATTGCTCCGTCCCGCTCGGAGCTTTCCAGTTGTGAAACGCGCTCATCAAAAACACTTCAATCCCTTCACGACTATTTTAGTCCCTTCGCGACTGAAAAGGTCCTCCCTCGCCCAAAGGACACGCGGACAAGACCCTTGGCGTCCTTTATCGCTTATGAATTCGATTTTATTGAAATTCCCACCTTTCCCCGTGAATGCCATGCGAAAATGTCCCATGAGATGTGAAATCAGCGTTAATCACTTGGAGCGCTTTTAGCACTGGCGGACTCGTGCCCACGGAACAGTTGAAGTGCTGTACAGTAAAAGATACGGGCACTTCACCTGTTTCGTGGGTACGAGGCGCCAGTGGCTTTTAGAAGTAATCAAATTATCAACGCGTATAAACGCTTGCTTGGGTCATCCTGGTTTTAGTTGGCGCAAGCCAAGAAGACATGCCGTGACAATTACTTTACATTGTAAGGGGATGTCTTCTCAGCGTACGTGAATTGTAATATTCTAAGATTGAACAATTTTATTTGTGTTGGATTTGAGAAACTCATTCATTCATTCACTTATTTCACTTGACAATAATATCATTAACCATCATGATAGAATATTGGTAGAATTTATCCAAAGATATTGAATTGAAATGAAATGAAAATATTCTTTATTAGGCGGAGTTGGGACTAGGAAGTCCTTTCTACCACTCAACCTTAATGAATAACCTAATTGAATTTCCGTATTTTAAAATTTATCCACAGATATTATTGGTCCGTATTTTGTCTCAGAATAAAATGATTATGGAAGAGGAAAGTCATTTTTGATTTGTTTACATCTGTCACTGGCGGCTCGTACCCACGAAACAGGTGAAGTGCCCGTATCTTTTACTGTACAGCACTTCACCTGTTTCGTGGGCACGAGCCGCCAGTGACATCTGTTTCTTTTGTTTGTAATTGCAGCTTAATCGGACAACATATTTGTAAATAAAGAACTTTTATGCGTTGGAAAAGTGAGATTCATTTCCATTATCATGATTGAACACCCCACTAGCTGATCATATTTGATTCGATCACCCCATTGCTATAATTAGCTCTTGTACGAAATGAGCTTGAAGTTTAAAAGTTTAGAACTGACAGAAAGAGAAAAAAATGTTTTGAAAGAATTATTGTATTATACCGATTGAAAAGCAGTTAAAATAACTTGGCCAACCCTTGAATGAATCGTGTATTTTTATTCGTGCTTCAACAAATAGATTGGAAACATGATACAGCTTGGTTAGGCAATGTTTGAAATAGGGCGGAAACGACTGCCATTCCCGACTAAAGCGTTCAGCCAATCAGAGAAGAGCAATGGCCGTGTGACTCCGCCTTCAACACACTATTCAGTTGATTCATTGATTAACCACGTGATAGTAAATTCAAGTGGTAAGTATGAAATTCAAGTATAAGTGACTTGAGTGGAATTCATTAAAGTGATAGTAAATCTAAGCTGGAAATACTCGAATAGCTCAATTGAATTATTGTAATTTATTAGAAATGAGTATCGAAAGACATAACATCGATATTTTTCCAACTTAAAATCGAACAAAGAACATTGATGTTTGGCGTTTAAATATCGATGTATCGATAACCATCCCTAATTGGAATGAATGAAATTGATGAATGAATTGAGGTCTTGAAAATTTAAAAGAAGTGAAAATACAATATAGATCCCTAGCTTAGCTTCAAGTGATAGTATACTCTGGCCAAGCAAAGAAAAGCCTCTGGCAAGATGAGAAAATGACTCTAGCTCGGTCAATATTTGTTCTAAAATTATTGATTTGGTCTCAAATTGTAGATAAAAATGTTTCCTAAGTTTGAGACCAAATCAATAATTTTTAAACCAATATTGACCGAGCTGGAGTCATTTTCTCATCTTGCCAGAGGCTCTTCTTTGCTTGGCCAGAGTATACAAATAATACACTTGAACATCAATACTCCAATTCACATCCTAGCCTATTATGTAACAATTATCCAATTAGTGTACCCACAATCGTGTATGACCCTTCTATAGTCTGTCCAGGCAAAGAAGACACTCTGGGAAGATGAGATAATGACTTCAGCTCGGTCAATATTGGTTCAAAAATTATTTATTCGTTCTTAAATTGTAGATTAGAATTTTTCCTACAATCGAGATCAAAGTGATAATTTTTGAACCAAAATTGACCGAGCTTGAGTCATTTTCCCATCTTGCCAGAGTGCCTTCTTTGCTTGGACTGACTATACATATTATCAGAACCTACAGGTATATCAATTACATACAACAGAGAAATTTATTGTAATACAATATATTAGTAAGTTACACATACGACATGCAATACAATGCTATAAATAGTCGGTCCAAGCAAAGAAGAGCCTCTGGCAAGATGGAAGAAAAACTCAAGCTCGGTCAATATTGGTTCAAAAATTATCAATTCAATCTCAAACTGTAGGCAACAATTCGATCTACTTAAACCACATTATTTATAATTTTTGAACGAATATTGACCAAGCTGGAGTCATTTTCCCATCTTGCCAGAGGCTCTCCTTTGCTTTGACAGACAATACATTAGTTCAATACGCTATGATTAGCCTATACATTCTATATATATATATATGAATTATATATCATAGGATGGATATTGTAATACAATACAATATTCCAAAAGCAGCTGATAGCTATACATAATTATAACATCAATCAACACAGCTAGTCCGTACAAGCAAAGAAGACATTCTGGCAAGATGGGAAAATGACTCCAGCTCGATCAATCTTGGTTCAAAACTGATAAATTTGATTCTCAAATTGTGGGAAACATTCTAATCTACAATTTGAGAACAAATTTATAATTTCTGAAACAATATTGATCGAGCTGGAGTCATTTTCACATCTCGCTGGAATGTCTTCGTTGCTTGGACAGACTGATGTTATGCTTGGAGCAGTTCATGATAGACACTCCATGTGATAAGCCTAATTGGATTGCAATCAATGCATTTACGCTTGATGTGGTAGGTGTTGATTGATTGATTGGGATATCATCATCATGATAATGATCATCCTGATGATCCTGTTATGATATTTTGATGTGATCAAAAATGATCGATTAAGATTCATTTAATGAAATGATTGGATTGAAATGATTTTAGCTAACGCCAAAAAATATGCGGTTTTGATTGTTTCTTGTATGTGATGTAACCTCCTAACAGTATCAATAGCTAATGTTAAGCATCCTCTATCTGTATCTTTTTATCACAAAAACATCATCTAGCCATAGCTAAATAAGAATCTGACATCATCAGCTTTTCAAGCGCACAAGAAACCGACAAAAACCTTTTTTGGGTTAGCCATACCTACCCAGCTCCCATGTTTTGTGAGATCACACTTTGTTTACTGTCTAACACCGGCGGTTCGTACATATGAAACAGGTGGAGTGCCCGTATATTTTACTGTACAGCACTTCACTTATTTCGTGGGCACTCACTCCCTCACTCTCACACACTCTCTATTGCTCTCTCTTTGTCCCTTCTCCGTCATCATCCCTTTAACGTGATTCTCTTTTGTTTCCACGCTCTGTCCTCACCTGCGCTATCATGTGCGTGCGTGTGTGCTGATACAACAACTATACTTGGAGCGCGCTTTGCTCCAAGGTCCATGCAACACAATGGCCTGATTTATTGCATTTAATAAGAGTATGTATAGAACGCCGGCCGGGCTTTGTATGATTCTGTCCAAGCAAAGAAGACATTCTGGCAAGATATGAAAATGACTCCAGGTAGGTCAATACTGGTTTAAAAAATATGTATTTGGTCTCAAATTGTAGAAAACATTCTGTTCTACAGTTTGAGACCAAGTGTATAGTTTTTGAACCAGTACTGACCGAGCTGAAGTCATTTTGCCATCTTGCCAGAATGTATTCTTTGCTTGGAAAGACTATATGTATCTCTAGTTAGCGGCCCACCGCAACTAAAGCTCAGGTCACTTTACTCTTCACTTCCTGACTGCTATTATTATCGTAACCCAATTATTTCATGAGCGGAGATGGGAGCCAGGTACAGTGACAGAGGTAATCCAGGTTTGAGATTGTTCAACTCATGAGATCTTTCAACTGCAGTCTTCATCGTACTTCAATTTTGATTGAATTTAACGAGTAAAGTTGTTGGAGTGGAATTCAATATGTGTGATATTCCTTGAATTATTGTAATATCTTGAGAGTTTCACCACTCAATGTCATTATTTCATCATTAACATCTACTAACAACTCCTCACAGAGGAATTCCCTAAAGAGGATACATAAGATGACATCAATTTTTAAAATGGCTGATATCTCAATTCAAAAATTAATTATTAAACCTTCCGTGGAACTCGATTTTGATTCTAAAGTGGCCACTATGATTCAGTAGTGGCCAGGTACTGATTCTATAGTGACCACATGATGCTTATTTAAAATTCAATTTTTTAAGCAGCTTGTCGCAATCATTAAAGTGAGGTAATTTTACATTCAAGAACTTGATAATAAGGCCAGAATAATAATAGGTTATATTGAAATGAGTTGAATTGGTAATGCATTGTTGTTTGTTACAAGCTGGAAAAGTGAGGTTAAACCATAAAATAGACGTTTTAAAGTTACTCTTTCTCTGTAACCTATTTGAAACAGTCTTTGGAGAACATAAATTCAATTTACATAAACTTTTACAACAATATCTACAAATTCGACATCAATATCAATCGAGTGGCCACTACTAGATTATTCACGGTTTCTTGCTCTAGTAGTGGCCAGTCAGCTTTTACGCAAAAATATTAGCTGCCTATTTGGCTAGAAACCTTCTGAACAACATCTAGACATTCTAGGGAATGATTATAACACCATAAATAGCGAAATTTACAAACCATCTAGTCATAATACTACAATTTGTATGTATGCCTTCTTACTGAAACGTCCAAGAGAGAACTGAACTTCTTACTGAAACAATGTATAAGTGGCGACAATAAATCTCTGATGATAGATGGAAAATGAAATGAAAAATCGAATACCCTAAGTTTAAAGTTTAATTTTCTCTGATGATACTCTGCAAGCTCCTACTCGAACTATTTAGCTGCTAAATAGTATGAGCTAAGTCTCAGGTTTTGAACCCATTTGAAGGCATCAAATCCGAATTTTAAAGAAAAAACCATTCAAGGTGGCACTACTGGTACTTTTCCCTTATATGCTAGTACAATATGTAGTCTTTGCTATAGTAGTCCCAACGGTGTCAAGAATGAAGCCTATACAAGGACTATAATACAAACTATACAAACTATAATTGTATAGTCTGGCCAAGCGAAGAAGACATTCTGTCAAGAAGGGAAAATGACTCCAGCTCGGTCAATAATGATTCAAAAATGATTAATTTGGTCTCAAATTGTGGGAAACATTCTGATCCACAAATTTGGTCTCAAATTGTTGATCAGAATGTTCCCTACAATTTGAGACAACATTTTTATTTTTTAAACCATAATAGCCGAGTTGAAATCTGTTCCCCATTTTGCCAGAATGTCTTCTTTGCTTGGACAGTATCAAATTGAAAGCAAACATATGTTCTTCAAAATCTTCTCCTTCTTCTTCTTCGTTTTCTTCTCCCTTCTTCACCCTACTTCTCCCTACTTTTTCTGCTTCTTCATTTTCACCCTTCTTCTTCTTATTTTTTTTCTTCCCCTTCTTCTTCTTCTTCCTATATTTCTTTCCCTCTTCTCGTCCTTTGTGAAGACAAAACTTCTGAATCACATTATACTGTGTTCATGTATATGTTGTGTATTCTTGTTTAAAAATGGAACGTTGTAGTCTGTCCAAGCAGCGAAGACCCTCTGGCAAGATGAGAAAATGACTCGAGCTCGGTCATTATTGGTTGAAAAAATACTTATTTGGTCTCAAATTGTAGATCAGTATGTTTCCTATAATTTGAGATCGAGTTGATAATTTTTGAACCAATATTGATTAAGCTGGAGTTATTTTGTAATCTTACCAGAGGGTCTTCTTTGCTTGGACAATCTTGACTTATAGTGATGGCTTAGTTTTACAATCGAACACAGATGTCTGTAATGGACTCCTCGTCAGGTTAAGCGACGCGGTCACCCATCCAAGGGACACCACACCCTTGCAGCTGCATCTTCAACACCCTCCTCAGCCCCCCCCCCCCACCCCACAGGGAGACATGTCTCCCTCAAATGACAGAATTTATGTAAACATAGGCTGACGCCGGGTTGACGCTTCATTAAGCATTTTCTAATTTATTTCACCAATCTCTCGTCGAAAGTGCCACCAAGCTGTAACCGATCTTCTTCTTTCTTCTCCTTCTTCTTTTTCTCTTCTTCTCCTCTTCTTCTTCCTCTTTTTTCTCTTCTTTCGTTTTTCTGCTTTCTATTTTTCTTTTTCTTTTTCTTGTTTTCGTCCTCCGGCCTCCTCACTCACCTTTTCCTTCAACTTCTATTCTTTCTCCTTTCTCTCCTTTCTATTTTTCTTCTTTTTGTTCTTCTTTCCCTCCTTTTCATTTCTCATCTTCTTGATCTCTTAGATTCGCCTACTTTTTCTCATTATTGTATTTCCTCTCCTCTTCCACCTCCTTCTTCTACTTCTTCTCCACCACCACCAAAATCCTCCTCATAATCATATGCCTTCTTCCTCCCCTTCTTCTTCTTCTTCTTCTTCTCCTTCTTCTCCTTCTTCTTCTTCTCCTTCTTGTTTTACTTCCTCTTCTTTCTCTTCTTCTTCTTCTTCTTCTTCTTCTTCTTCTTCTTCTCCTTCTCCTTGTTTTACTTCCTCTTCTTTTTCTTCTTCATCTTCTTTTTTTTTCTCCTTGTTTTACTTCCTCTCCTTTTTCTTTTTCTTCTTCTTCTTCTTCTTATTCTTCTTCTTCTTCTTCTTCTTCTTCTTCTTCTTCTTCTTCTTCTTCTTCTTCTTCTCCTTCTTCTTTTTATTCTTCTCCTTGTTTCACTTCTTCTTTATCTTCTTCTCGTTTTACTTCGTCTTCTTCTTCCTCTTTTCCTTAAGGAAATTCTTCTTCTCCTTCATTGTCTTCTTCTTCTTCTTCTTCTCCTTAATCACTCTTTCTTCTTACGTGAATCTAGTTTCTTCTATCATTCTCTTCTGCTCGCTATTTAGTTTCTTCAATCATTCTCTTATGCCTTTCAGAATGTTTCCTACGATTCAGACCAAATCTATAATTTTTTAACCAAATTGACTGAGCTGGAGTCATTTTCCCATCTTGTCAGAGTGTCTTCTTTGCCTGGACAAACTCTATCTCATGTTATTCTTGGATATTTTCCCCTTTTATTATGTTCAGTGCACGGTTGGGTCCTTGTAGACTTCTTCTGAGTAAAATCATGGAAGGGTTTCCGTGATTTATATTGTTTACAACCATTGAGATTATAGAGATCATTAAATCCTAAGCTATGTTATTGTTTTTAGCTTACAAATCTTCTCATAATATGATCAGTTGGAAGAGGGTTATTTCCAACTGGTTTTTCAGAGTATGAAGAGGCATAATGGTGCATAGAAAACTGAACTTTAAAACTTAGGGCTATTTAAAATAATTGAAAAATAAATTAAAATCAAACACCCTTTAAAAATTTTAAATTTTTTAAAAATGGTGCTTATACTATGAATGGTACTATACTGTAAAGGCTTCTTGTTTCCTTAAGTGAAGGAATATAGAGTTAGGACATGATTGCGAGTCGTCATTCCATTATAAGTGAAATTGAATACGTCTCATCATTATTCAATAAAATAGTCAAGTCTTATTCTGTGTTGTTTTGCAACCTGGAATTCTATTATTGAATTATGTTTTCATGTATTAATATTTAAAATATCAACTATAAATAGCTGAAGCCAAAAAGTTTCGTCTGCTGCTTATGCGCTCCAATAGCTGATGTTGTCTATGATAATGTTTTTAAAATAGAGAGAGACAATAGATGTTCTACATCAGCTGATATGAGATAAAGATACGAGCACTTCACCTGTTTCGTGGGCACGAGCCGCCAATGGGAGATCATCATAAATATTTGATTTCACTGGAAATAAAGATGTTCAACAAAAGCTCGGAGACTCAATAACAAGTAAATTGAAGATTTCAGCCATTTCCACTGCTCTACCCAACTTTGCTTGAATAACATTCGAAATAGTTTCTAATTCAGCCAGCAGATGGCAATAGGGTGACTTGCTTTGACTTCCATTATTGGACACGCCTCCAAGCTACGCCTACGATCAAAATGGCCGAAAACATTTGTTAGAAAATTTTCCAAATTCAACCAGTAGATGGCAGCAGTTGACGCGTGATGTTTCAGATTTGACTTGGACACGCCTTCATTCCCCGCCTGCTCTTTTCTTATTGGTTGACAGTGTTTCGTGAGTTCTGTCTTAGAGAATGGCTGCTAGCAAGAAAATTATGGATGGTGTATCATACACAAAAAATTACGCTGATTTACTATTGACGATCTTGTGCGTATATAATATTCATTTATGTATTCAGGCTGGTAAGATTCTTCAAGTTTGTATTTGAAGAATTTATTTACAGAATCTAGACACAGTTTTACTTTTATCGTGTAACTTTAGCCAGTACTAGATTTCAATAGTTTTATGCTGTATGAAATGAGATGAAAATACAGTATGATTTCACACCCCATCTTACACTCATTTATTAGTTCTATATTTTATACGATGAATATAATGAAATAGAACTCAAACTATTCATGATCTTATAACGAACACTTGCAGAAAAAAGTTTGAAAAACTACAACAATTCGGTAAAAATATCAGTATTATAGGCACTGGCGGATCTTACCCACGAAACAGGTGAAGTGCCCTTATCTTTTACTGTACAGCACTTTTTCAAATTCCTGTTTTGCATCAGCCGCCACGGCGCCCCCTTGGACGTGGCGCCCTGTGCGGTCGCTCACCCCGCACACCCAACACGAGGGCTCTGCTATCATGATTTTACCTGAGTAAAATCAAATTTTCAAATACGTATACGTTATAATAATTATAACCTACATACTTTTGTCTGATGTCACAAAGTCATTTTAGTGATGAATATTTTTGCTCACTATATTCAGGCTGTTTATCATGTGATGTGATGTCGTCTATGCTTGAATACCACTGCATTAACTGCGCTCTGTGAGCTATTCAGTCTGTCCAAGCAAAGAAGACATTCTAGACAGCTGGGGAAATGACTCCAACTCGGTCAATATCGATTCAAAAATCATTTAATTACACTCAAATCATAGGAAACATTGTTATCTACAATTTGAGGCCGGATTTATGGTTTTTCTAATTAATATTGACCGAGCTGTAGTCATTTTCCCATCCTGCCAGAATGTCTTCTTTACTTGGACAAACCGATTATTCAGTGCATTTGTAAGCCGGTGAAATGATATTGTGGTTGTTGGTAAACTCGCATAAGCAACCTTGCCGAGAATGTGTGATGATAAATTTCCAGGTTTACGCTGGTTGGTTGTTCTCTCTACTTTGAAGTGAATTATAACGTTGGAAGATACATGTGTAGGCCTATAGTTGACTCCAAAAGTTAGGCGGTTTCGTCTGTACCATGTATTATGAGTTTTTAGATATTTTGTTGAAAATTCACATGGTGAATTCTCAGGTTTATATTCGGTGTTTTCTATTTTCACTGCTTTGAAGTGAATAATTATAACATAGAAAGACGCATGTAGAGTTGACGCCAAAAAGTTGGGCGCTTTCGTCTGTCTCTTGTACGTGATGTAATTCTCTAACAGCTGATGTGGAGCACTAATTGTCTCGTTTTATTGAAAATACAAATTGATTTGATGATTCATAATTCATTCAATCTTGTGATTCCGCCATTCCGGGTTTTGTATTCTTCAGGTTATAAAATGATTTTCATTTGTGAAGTGTGTGCTTCACATTGATTCAAATGAATCTTTTGCTTTTCCATCACAATAATAAGATCCTCAGTAATCATCTGCAATTTTGAATAATATTAATATATAGATCATATATGCTGCCCTAGCTATACGATTAACGATTTATACGATTATTGTTCTATATATATATATATATGTTCTATAATTTACGATCACGTTGAACCAATCTAAAAATGAATTCATGACACTGGTGGCTCGTGCCCACGGAACAGGTGAAGTGCTGTACAGTAGACAAGATACAAGCACTGGTTTCGTGGGTACGAGCCGCCAGAGAATCATGATGCGCTAATAGCTTGGCAATGTTAGAGCTCTATTATTTTTCTAAAAGTGTGAATTGATTATGATAACACTTATCTAGTTCTAGGCACTTTCTTTATTTCTTTGATATAGTACTTTCTCTCAAGAACTGAACACACTATACAGGGTGTTCCAGGAGGAATGTGCAATACTTTTCAGGCTGATTCCTTACACCAATTAGACAAAAAAGTTCCATGGGACAAACCCTCAAAAACGCTTTGTTATCGAGATAACAATGGCGGAAAATTGAGATTTTTCAAAATATATTTATTTTTCGAATTTTATAGAGGCTTTAGTGAGGTTCCAAAATAATCAATTCCTATGTAAAATTAGCTGAGGAATTCAATGAAACCAGTTCCAAGTTTGTCACTTAACCGTTATTGAGATAATTGGAAAAATATGCTCAAAAACGCCATTTTTCAACAATAACGGTTATAACTGGATAAGGAATCATAAAATTGTATTTTTTATTAATGAAAGTTGAAGAGAGTCGGATTCTAAAGAGAAAGTTGAATGGCGGCGATTGTGTAAATCTTACCCAATAATCTCAGAAATGACGATCAAAAATCGCAAAATTGATAAAACATAGGACAAGTGATGAATTTAGTGATGTGTTTAGTAGCGATTTTGCGATTTTTGATCGCTATTTCTAAGATTTGGCTAAGATTTACACAATCGCCGCCATTGGAACTGGTTTCATTGAATTCCTCAGCTAATTTCACATAGGAATTGATTATTTTGGAACCTCACTAAAGCCTCTAAAAAATTAGAAAAATTAATATATTTTGAATAATCTCAATTTTCCGCCATTGTTATCTCGGTAACAAAGCGTTTTTTGGGGTTGGTCCCATGGAACTTTTTTGTCTACTTGGTGTAAGGAATCAGCCTGAGAAGTATTGCACATTCCCCTGTAACACTCTGTATAGTAATAGAATAACAACAACATTATCCAATGAAAGATTAATAATTATTCATAATCTTGAATAGTTTGTAAGTTTTTAATTCTGATCTGATGATCAGGTAGTTCCAAAAACTAGCCGATGACACAATACAATTTCCACATACTGCTATCGTAGCGAGTTTCAGCAGTGACAAAAATACCAATTTATATTTCAAAAATTATTTATTATCTCCAGTAACCTGAATCCTTCTAAAGCGTGGATTTTATATATTGAGTAATGTATGTACAAGTGAATAGGAAGACTAACAGTCTCCAAGCAAAGATGACATTCTGGCAAGATAGGTGAATGGCTACAGCTTGGTCAATATTGGTTCAAAAATCATTAATTCGGTCTCAAATTGTAGATTAGAATGTTCTCTACAACTTGAGATCAAATTTATAATCTTTTACCCAATATTGACCGAGCTGGAGTCATTTTCCCATCTTGCCAGAATGTCTTCTTTGTGTGATTTTCATTCATTGTGTAAAAAGGAAGACTAATAGTCTCCTATTTGAGAGTGAGTGAGATGAATTATTCTTATCGCCCCTAGTTCCATTTGTCTCCACCAGGGTACGCTTATTTACAGCCAATTGAATTTCAAATCTCGCGCCATTTCTTCTAGCTATCTTTCATTGCGGTGAATAGCGTTTGTACAGTGTGAGATAAAAACATCACACATCGTGATAAATAGGTGGAATGTATTTTGGAATCATACACTTTTATATTCATGGAAATAGTTTACGAATATATGTACTCATTATTCACATTCATACAGGACGAAAAATTCATAGTGGATTCAATTTTATTATAATGTTAATGTACGTTCTACAAATAATGCAGTTCAAGGTGATTTATTGTCAGTACCAAGTTGAATGAAAAGCACTGGCAGCTCGTGCCTACGAAACAGGTGAAGTGCCGGTATCTTTTATTGTACAGCACTTCACCTGTTTCGAGGGCACTAGCCGCGAGTGAATTGAAAATATTATTAAATTTCTGAATCAAACTAATCCTGTACATTTTACTAATCCTTTGAAATGCATTAATTGAAAAAATTCTCTTAATCATAATATGATTGATGAGGAATAATTTCGAATTGATCTATAATAGTTATATTGATTATAGTTATAATATTGATCTATAATCTATTATATTTCTCAAACAGCACTCATCAATAATCACACAACTGAGTAAACACAATTCGGTAATGTCTGTCCAAGCAAAGAAGACCCTCTGGCAAGATGAGAAAATGACTCCAGCTCGGTCAATATCGGTTTGAAAAATATTGATTTGGTCTCAAATTGTAGATCAGAATGTTTCCTACGAAAGAGAGCAAATCAATATTTTTCGAACCGATATTGACCGAGCTGGAGTCATTTTCTCATCTTACCAGAGGGGTCTTATTTGCTTGGACAGACTATGCACTTATCGAATGGAAACTAAGTACCGCTGATCTGATTCTGATCACGTTAGTGCAAAGCTAATACTAGAAGAAGAAGAAGAAGAAGAAGATGAAGAAGAAGAAGAAGAAGAAGAAGAAGAAGAAGAAGAAGAAGAAGAAGAAGAAGAAGAAGAAGAAGAAGAAGAAGAAGAAGAAGAAGAAGAAGAAAGAAGAAGAAGAAGAAGAAGAAGAAGAAGAAGAAGAAGAAGAAGAAGAAGAAGAAGAAGAAGAAGAAGAAGAAGAAGAAGAAGAAGAAGAAGAAGAAGAAGAAGAAGAAGAAGAAGAAGAAGAAGAAGAAGAAGAAGAAGAAGAAGAAGAAGAAGAAGAAGAAGAAGAAGAAGAAGAAGAAGAAGAAGAAGAAAGAAGAAGGAGAAGAAGAAGAAGGAGGAGAAGAAGAAGAAGAAAAAGAAGAAGAAGAAGAAGACTCGCAGATACAATGTAGCATTGTGAGAGAGTATCTTCTCGTGTTGTACCAACTATAATTACAGATAATCGCAAATATTGGTTTCGCGACAGTCAAAAATGCATTCACGTCATATCGCGACCTTCAAATACAATAGAAACATAACTATGCAATGTTCTCTTGCAATAATATTTGCTAGTTATGACGTCATTTCATTCATTATTGTAAGCCTACAATATGGTTTGCATTGATCGTATCGAATTGATCACGGATGTTTGGGAACAATTGAATTCTTCAGAAGTTGTTGTTTGCTTTATATTTTATGTCTTGAATATATCTCATTCAAGTTGATCCGAATTCAGATTCTTGAATTTGAGAGGTATTGAGAGGTTATAACTAAAATATCTGGTACCGAGCTTCGCTCTGAAGCTGCGGCCGAACTGTTGAATTACATAAATATGTTATTGTAAAATAAAAAATTCGTTCCGTCAGCTGGCGGTCGGAAAGAGTGCATTTCAAATGCAATTATGATGGCTCAAATCATATGACTTATAATGAGCTATTCAGGGTATGAATTCAAAGGCGCCGTTTTCGAAAAACAAAATTTTTGGCATTGTGTTATTCACCATTTTCTCCGCCATTTTTGATTGAATTTTTTTCGTTGATGGCTCAAATTGTAGGGCACAATAGGAGTATTATACACACCAATTTTCAAAACGATCAAGTCTTTGGTCGATTTGTAGTGATTTTTCAAAATTTTCATCCCCTAATTTCACCCCCTTCCCTTGGACCGATTTGGCTGGTTAACGAACTTGACCGAGATATTAACACTAATGATTTTTGTGCAAAATTTGGTCGCTCTCCGACAAGCCCTTCGGGAGTTATCATGTTAACAATGTTTATATTCATATTTATATTTATATATGTACAGATTCGTACATATATAAATATAAATATGAATATAAATATAAATAAATAAATAAATATATATATATATATATATAGAGAGAGAGAGAGAGAGAGAGATGAATTTGAACGGACATCAGATTCGTGTTCTGGGGGCTTGGAAACGTGTAAAAAATATATCGCATGATATATTTGCGATTATCCGGTCAAGACCAATAGTGCATTTTTTTCAAATGAAATGCACTAAAATCAAGGAACCTCCTTGTAAAAAATAAATTAAAAATTGATATGATCACCTCTCACAATTTTTTGACAGTCATGAACATGTGTTATAGACTTGAATGTAACTCCATTCACTCCAGCTGGATAGCGTTGGTCAGCTAACGATAACAGCCATTATAAGCAGTACTTGGGATTATGCCTGAATAAGGAATATTTTATTCTTTCATTAATCCTGCCAGAGAGTTTTCCCAGACATGAGACCTGGTGCAATCTTATTTTTCCATCACGGTTATATTACATTTCAAATTTCAAGAAAATCGTTAGAGCCGTTTTCTAGATCCGTGGTTCCACAAACATACATACAAACATACAAACAAACATACATACAAACATACATACAAACATACATACAAACAAACATACATACAAACATACAAACATACATACAAACATACATACAAACATACAAACAAACATACATACAAACATACAAACATACAAACAAACATACATACAGAAATTGCTCGCTTAATATAATAGGATAAGAGATTGTGAGTATTGGTATTATGTGGCACAGAATAAGGCCGATATTACACGACAATGGTTCTATTATCATATCTGATCATCTGGAAATAAGAGACGAAAATACGAAATCATATTTTCATCTCTTTCCATATGATCAACTCTGATCATAGAGCTACTATCGTGTAATACGATGAAGAAATATCATCTTAAATATTAATCATTGATTTATAAGTTGCCAGGCTCGCCTGCAAAACCTCTGTCAGTGTAAGCTGAGACAAACAGGCTCGCTTCGCTCGCCTGCAAATTCCGTTCAGAAGGGATTCGAAAATTATTGAACACAGCATTTCTAGACCTAATCTGGACCTGTTTACCGAATTTCAACATTTTCTGCCAATTGGTTCTCGAAAAATCGAAGAAAATCTCCGAAAAATAGTAAAACGGTAATATTAAGCGTAACCTTGGGAAGTATATCGGACATAGTTTGAGACTTGATTCAATATCTTCCAAATTAATTCATCTATAATCTCGCTGAACCATTCAATTTACAGTTAGGATTGGTCGTATCAAGGCGGAAGATATGCAACCCGCAACACATCTACAATTTTGAAAACCTGATTACTGGCGTAATCTTGAACGGATTGCAAAAATATTTCAACACAAAATTTCTAGACCTCATTTGAACCTGCCCACCAAATATCAACATTTTCTACCGATTGGTTCTCGAAAAAATGAGGAAAACGCCGAAACGCTTGTTCTTGTGAGTGAGTGAGTGAATGAATGATTTAGTAAATGAATGAGTGATGGAGTGAGTGAGCGAATGAGGGAATGAATGAGTGAGAGAATGAATGAGTGACGGAATGAATGAGTGAGAGAATGAATGAGTGAGAGAATGAATGAGTGAGAGAATGAGCGAGTGAGGAATGAATGAGTGAGCGAATGAATGAGTGAGTGAATGAATGAGTGAATGAATGAATGAATGAGTGAGTGAATGAATGAGTGAGTAAATGAATGAATGAGTGAGTGAGCACTTGACAGCGCAGTGTAGCAGTAACGAAAACAGCATTTGGAAATTCAAAACAAGGCTAATAGCATTCCACTAATGTGTTGCTAAGGAGAAGCACATCAAGGAGCACACCTCCTCAGCAATTTCTCAACTTCTCTCACTTTTCATCCTTCTGCTTCTCCTCCTTCTCCTACTCCTCCTCCTCCTCCTCCAACTCCTCCACCTTCCATTCCAACTCATCCTCATTATGCAGCTTACTCCTCTTCTTGTTGTTGTTGATGTTGTTGTTGTTCTTCTTCTTCTTCTTTTTTTCTTCTTTTCTTGATGTTGTTGGTGTTGTTGTTCTTCTTCTTCTTGTTCTTCTTCTTCTTCTTCTTCTTCTTCTTCTTCTTCTTCTTCTTCTTTTTTTTCTTCTTCTTCTTCTTCTTCCTTCTTCTTCTTCATCTTCTACTACCTTTTCATTCACTTCTTCTTCTCCTTCTTCTTCTTTTTCTGGTTCTTGTTCTTGTTGTTGTTCTTCTTCTTCTTGTTCTTCTTCTTCTTCATAATTTTTTCGTTTTTCTTCTTCTTCTCCTTCATTCTTCTTCTTCCAATTTTTCTTTTTCTTCTTCTTCTTCTTCTTCTTCTTTTTCCTTCTTCCTTCTCCTCCTTCTTCTTCTTCTTCTCGTTTTTCTCTTTTTCTTTTTCTCCTTCTTGTTCTTGTTCTTCTTCATAATTTTTTCCTTTTTCTTCTTCTTTTTCCTTCTTCTCCTTCTTTTTCCTTCTTCTTCTTCTTCTCATTTCTCCTTCTTCTTCATCTTTCTTCTTCTTCTCTTCTTCTTCTTCTTCTTCTTCTTCTTGTTTTCTCCTTCTTCTTCTTGTTTTTCCTCTTCTTCTCTTTGTTCTTCTTCTTCTTCTTTTTTCTTTTTTCTTCTTCTTCTTCACTTCTTCTTCTTCTTCTTTTTCCTTCTTTCTTCTTCTTCTTCTTCTTCTTCTTCTTCTTCTTCTTCTTCTTCTTCTTCTTCTTCTTCTTCTTCTTCTTCTTCTTCTTCTTCTTCTTCTTCTTCTTCTTCTTCTTCTTCTTCTTCTTCTTCTTCTTCTTCTTCTTCTTCTTCTTCTTCTTCCTTCTTCTTCTTCTTCTTCTTCTTCTCTTCTTTCTTCTTCTTCTCTTCTTCTTCTTCCTTCTTCTTCTTCTTCTTCTTCTTCTTCTTCTTCTTCTTCTTCTTCTTCTTCTTCTTCTTCTTCTTCTTCTTCTTCTTCTTCCTCTTCTCCTTCTCGTTTCTTCTTCTCCTTATTCTTCTCCTTATTCAAATTGTTGACGTAGATGATGATGATGATGAGGAAGATACCTCCTTCATCCTGTTGGAGCAATCATCAGTTGCCATCCATTAGTGGTGCTGAGTTTTAGAGAGGTGGCGCCCCTTCACCAACTCGTGATGTACTGACGTCTCGAGACGTCTAACTTGATGTATCTGCCGAAATAGTTGAGTTAGTTGGCAGGGAAGCACGCGACGTCGTGCTTTTGAAACCATTTTGGTTTCAAATTGGGCAGATAAATAGTTACTACTCGGAATGCGTTTAAAATCAACGGTTAGTCGGTTAGAGAAGTAGATTTTAGTGGTTCTTAAAATAAATAACAATCATTGGGGGCCTGCAGTGAATCAGTGAAGCCTATATTCTATAAATTACTTCTTCTCTCACAGGAATAAAATAAGTGTTTTAGAATGTGCATATTGTGTAGTCTCTCCAAGCAAAGAAGACCCTCTGGCAAGATGAGAAATTGACTCCAGCTCGGTCAATATTGGTTCAAAAATTTGTAATTTGGTCTCAAATTGTAAAGTAGAATGTTTTCTACAATTTGAGACAAAATCAATATTTTTTTAGCCGATATTGACCGAGCTGGAGTTATTTTTCCATCTTGCCAGAGGGGTCTTCTTTGCTTGGAAGACTATACACTTATCAAAATGGAAACTAAGTACCGCTGATCTGATTCTGATCACGTTAGTGCAAAGCTAATATTAGAGAAGAAGAAGGAGGAGGAGGAGAAGAAGAAGAAGAAGAAGAAGAGAAAGAAGAAGAAGAAGAAGAAGAAGAAGAAGAAGAAGAAGAAGAAGAAGAAGAAGAAGAAGAAGAAGAAGAAGAAGAAGAAGAAGAAGAAGAAGAAGAAGAAGAAGAAGAAGAAGAAGAAGAAGAAGAAGAAGAAGAAGAAGAAGAAGAAGTAGGAAGAAGAAGAAGAAGAAGAAGAAGAAGAAGAAGAAGGAAGAAGAAGAAGAAGAAGAAGAAGAAGAAGAAAAGAAGAAGAAGAAGAAGAAGAAGAAGAAGAAGAAGAAGAAGAAGAAGAAGAAGAAGAAGAAGAAGAAGAAGAAGAAGGAGAAGAAGAAGAAGAAGAAGAAGATGAAAGAAGAAGAAGAAGAAGAAGAAGAAGAAGAAGAAGAAGAAGAAGAAGAAGAAGAAGAAGAAGAAGAAGAAGAAGAAGAAGAAGAAGAAGAAGAAGAAGAAGAAGAAGAAGAAGAAGAAGAAGAAGAAGAAGAAGAAGAAGAAGAAGAGTAAGAAGAAGAAGAAGTTGAAGAAGAAGGTCTCAAATTGTAAAGTAGAATGTTTTCTACAATTTGAGACAATATCAATATTTTTTTAGCCGATATTGACCGAACTGGAGTTATTTTTCCATCTTGCCAGAGGGTCTTCTTTGCTTGGACAGTCAATAAATATATCGTACTTATTAGTACGAGTTTCATCAAATCATCATTATTAAATTTTGTAATTCCAATATCATGAAATGAACTTACATATGTAATTTAATATAACAGAGAACATAAATCTAACTTACAAAAACAATAAATATTATAGCAATAACAATAACAAAGTAACTTACTATTTAATGTTAGGCTGACAAAATTTAGCAAATTTTAGGCTAAATTTAATGTTACGTACGTACTTAATCTTTGCATCCATTATAAAAAAAATATATATAATTTGAAGGGATGTAATATAGGCATAACATGTGTAAAAAACCTGTTCGCAGATCTTCCCCAAGATAGGAAAAGCAGAGAACTACAAATTTTACTCTAGTAAAAAAACTAGTTCGGTTTGTATTATTAAATTCTTGTAATGAAATTGTTGAAAGTATTCTGTTACTCAACTTAAGCAGTGGAAATTATTGAATTCTTTTCTTTATTTTTCAGGTAAGGATGAATAGAGATCTAAATATGCATAATGCACGGCTGATATACCCTGGTGAGTATTTTGATGTAATAATACCATTAGGTCTACGAAAATAAATATTTTATATAGGGTGTTTCAGGAGGAATGTGCAATACTTCTCAGGCTGATTCCTCACACCAAGTAGACAAAAAAGTTAGCACAAGTGATAAATTTGTGTTTAGTAGCGATTTTGCGATTTTTGATCGCAATTTCTGAGATTTGGGTAAGATTTACACAATCGCCGCCATTCAACTTTTCCTTTAGAATCCGACTCTCTTCAGCTTCCATTAATAAAAAATACAATTTTATGATTCCTTATCCAGTTATAACCCTTATTGTTGAAAAAAGGCGTTTTCTAGCATATTTTTCCAATTATCTCAATAACCGTTGAAGTTACAGACTTCAGACTGGTTTCATTGAATTTCTCAGCTGATTTTACATAGGAATTGATCATTTTAGAACCTTAGTAAAGCCTCTAAAAAATTAGAAAAATTAATATTTTATGAAAAATCTCAATTCTCTGCCATTGTTATCTCGTTAACAAAGCGTTTTTAAGGGTTGGTCCCATGGAACTTTTTTGTCTGCTTGGTGTGAGGAATCAGCCTGAGAAGTATTGCACATTCCTCCTGAAACACCCTGTTTAGTAGAAAACGACTCGTATTTCAATGTTAATAAGCATTTAGTCATGGAAAGCAACATCAATACCAAAATAATTATAATCTGCGAAGCCTAGCATTTATTGTAGCCTTTTCCGAAACCTTCCCATTGAATAAATAAATAATAGCAAACTTCCTCCACTGGAAATGTTCCAAATAATAGTGTTGTAATCTAGGTGGGCCTACAATTTTCACAGTTTGGTTTCCATGCATAGAATCATATTAAAATGTTTTGGCATTTTATCAATTTTATGCGAACAAAGTGGACTAGGCTACATGATCATTAAAATGATAAAATGATAAAATTAAATGATAAAATAATAATAATAATAATGAAATAATAATAATAATAATAATAACAATAATAAGAATAATATTAATAATAATAATAATAATAATAATAATAATAATAAGCTGTGATTTCAGACACTTGCCATATTGTTAGAAAATTTCTCTCACAGCAATAGCATGTAATATAATTTGAGTAGTTTGAGTAACTCATACCTGGCATTTGCCTGTATTATTGTAACCATGTTGAATGTGAATAAATAAATAATAATAATAATAATAATAATAATAATAATAATAATAATAATAATAATAATAATGTTAATAATGATAATAATAATAATAATAATAATTATAATAATAAAATTGAATGATGAATTTTTTTTGGTTGTTCATACGCCTGTATATTGGTATACAGTTTCTTTTCACATAGTAAACTCTTTTGGCCTGTTGCAGAAATGCTTATTAAAACATAATAAAATATCGACATTCTGTCACTGGCGGTTCGTGCCCACGAAAAAGGTGAAGTGCTGTACAGAAAAAAACGGGAACTTCACCTGTTTCGTGGGCACGAGCCGCTAGTGAATGATTGAATGATTCTAGAACGCTAGAATGATTCTATTCAGCTCAATACGGATTGTAGCTCGTTACAATCATAATTCCATCATTATTATTAATAATTCTATAGCCTACTGATAATCTGAAGCTTGATAATTTGCCCACATAAACACTTGAATAATAAACGAATAGAGAAAATTTCCTTGTGTAAAACGGTGTCAGTTGCTAGTGTTGATGTGTGAACACGCCCATTTAACCGTGGGCTACACATAATGATCGACTACCGAATAAATTAGCCGTAGTTGAATGAGGCCGTTCACACCGGATACTTCTACTGGTAGCAGGTTACAACAAATAGCTTGGGGTGATTTCGAGAATTCTATCAGCTGAGAAATTATTCAGTAGATGTTATATAATGATTCACTAATTATTTGTAATCAAGTTGAAGACTCTAATAACAGGTTGCGTCTACTATAAGGAATGCGTTATCGATCAATATTTTGAGAAAATTATTTATATTATGCGATTTTTGACCCTCCTTCTTGTAAATTGATACTAATTAATTCAGTTAGGAGTTTAGCTGACGAAAAATTCAGGTGGTTTTGTCTGTCTCTTGTACTTGCAGACGTAATCTACTATCAGCTGATGTGAAGCATATTTTTTATTCCGCAAACATTTTCTACCTGTAGACATAGCGAAATTGACAGCATCAGCTGTTGGAGTGAACCAGGAGCAGACGAAACCGCCCAACTTTTTAACGTCAGCCATACCTGAGCCCTGAAAATATTGACCATGAACTAAGTGTTAACAGACAAATAGGCTAACATAATAAAAATGAAAATTCAAACTGTTGCAGATTTTCCTAATTAGTACAAATATTATAGTAAATCCCTGGAAATTAGGTTCAATAATGTAGGTGTAGTAATGTCTCTTAAGCATTGAACATTGTATCATAAGCTGACGTCAATTAGTAAGGCGGTTTCGTCCGATACTCGTGCGCTCCAACAGCTGATGTCAATTATTGGAGTTGTAATTTAGCTTTGCCAAGATGATGCTTTGGAATCAAAAAATGAAATAGAAATATTACATGACCTGTTGGGTACAACAAGAGACATACGAAGCCGTCTAACAGTTTTACAACATGTGTATTTGAATTCACGATCAATTTGGACAGTCCAAGTCCAAATCATCGAACCACTGCTATCACCTGAGTTTCTCTGGCATTACGTTAAAATCTGAATCATAAATATAGTATGGCCAAGCAAAGAAGAGCCTCTGGCATGATGGGAAAATGACTCCAGCTCGGTCAATATTGCTTCAAAAATTATCAATTTCATCTCAAATTATAGGAAACAATTTGATCTACTATTGAAACCACATTTATAATTCTTGAGCATATATTGACCAATATGGAGTCATTTTCCCATCTTGCCAGAGGCTCTTCTTTGCTTGGTCGGACTATACCAGTCAGATAGCAGTGAATCCAAGGTGTTAAGACCTCTTAAAAACGGGCCGATGAAAGGAACCCCTCAAGTATGTTGTTTGATTTGCGCATGTCATGAGGGTGACTGCTTTGGTCTGTTCAAGCCGAGAAGACATTCTGGCAAGATGGGAGAATGACTTCAGCTCGGTCAATATTCGTTCAAAAACTATATATTTCATCTCAACTTGTAGAAAATATTCTGCTCTACAATTTGAGACGGAGTTAATAATTTTTGAATCGATATTGACCAAGCTGGAGTGAGTTTTCCATCTTGCCAGAATGTCTTCTTTGCTTCGACAGACTATATGTAGGCGTCGATTTCAATGCCTCCTGTATTGTGTGAAAAGACGCCTTTTTACAGAGATGCATTTCAACCCCGATTTTATTTTGAGTCGGGGCTTTTTTAATCTCACAAAACTTCGGCGTCCCCCCACCATGAAACACTCGTCATCGTGATCTCTTGAAACTAACGAGAGCAGAAATGAGAAGAATAGAGAGAGGAGAAGCGAGAGGGAAAAAGGAAGGGAGAAAGGAAGAGATGGGAAGATTTTAAAGAAAGAAAGAAAGGATGAGAGTGTATGAGAGAGAGAGAGTGAGAGGGAGAGAAAGAGAAAGAGAAAGAGAATGAGAAAGAGAAAGAGAAAGGGAGAGAGAGAAAGAGAAAGAAAAAGAGGAAGAGGGAGAGGGAGTGAAAGACAAAGAGAAAGAGAAAGAGGAAGAGAAAGAGAAAGAGGAAGAGAAAGAGAAAGAGGAAGAGGAAGAGAAAGAGAAGAGGAAGAGGAAGAGAAAGATAAGGAGAGAGAGAAAGAGAAAGAGAGGGATTAGATTAGATTGGATTACTTTATTCAAATAGATAACAAAATTCGGCTTAGATTATACATTGTAATATGAATGTGTAAAACAAAATTATCCTATAGATTTCACAAAATAGAGACTTCTAGTAAAAATACGGAAACGGTGATGTAATTAATGAATGCAAAATTTATACAAATTTTAAATGGAGCTCCAATTTAAAATTTGTATAAATTTTGCATTCATTACATCAGCGTTTCCGTATTTTAGGGTATATATTAGGGAGAGAGAGGAAGAGAAAGAGAAAGAGAAATAGAGAGAGAAAGAGAAACAGGAAGAGGAAGAGGAAGAGAATGAGGAAGAGGAAGAGGAAGAGAATGAGGAAGAGGAAGAGGAAGAGGAAGAGAATGGGGAAGAGGAAGAGGAAGAGAAAGAGAAAGAGAAAGAGAGAGGGAAAGAGAAAGAGGAAGAGAAAGAAAAGGAGAAAGAGAAAGGAAAAAGAAAGAGAAAGAGGGAGAAATTGGAAGAGGAAGAGAACGAGGAAGAGAAAGAGAAAGAAGAGGAAGAGGAAGAGAAAGAGGATGAGGAAGAGAAGGAGAAGGAGAGAGAGAAATAGAAAGAGAGGGAGAGAGAGAAAAAGATAGAGAAAGAGGAAGAGGAAGAGGAAGAGAAAAAGAAAGAGAGGGAGAGAGAGAAAGAGAAAGAGAAGGAGAGAGAGAAAGAGAGGGAGAAAAAGAAAGAGAAAGAGAAAGGAAAAGAGAAAGATGAAAAGAAAGAGAACGGGAGAGAAAGAGAACGAGAGAGAGAAAGATAAGTAGAAAGAGAAGGAGAGAGAGAAAGAGAGGAGAGAGAGAAAGAGTGGAGAGAGAAAAAGAGAAAGAGAAAGAGGAAGAGGAAGAGAAAAAAAGAAAGAGAAAGAAAGAAAAAGAGAAAGAGATTTGAATGTTGCAGTTGGTTAGCCGTGAGTGCAAATGTTAAATCCATGTTTATTGCAAAGTTACTTAGGCGGCTCAAGCTTTGGCATAGTCTGTCCAAGCAAAGAAGACATTCTGGCAAGATGAGAAAATTACTCCCGCTCTATCAATACTGCTTCAAAAATTATACATTTGGTCTCAAATTGTAGAACACGTTCTGATCTACAATTTTAAACCAAATTCATAATTGTTGAATCAACATTGACCAAGCTGGAGTCATTTTCTCATCTTGCCAGAATGTCTTCTTTGCTTGGTCAGACTACTGCTTACAGGCTGCTGGTTCATTCGTTGTTATTGTTCGAGATTTCTGGAGTTGAAGTGGACGGTTAGGATTACTTTTAGTAGTCCTTTTCATTTCAACAGGTGAAGTGCCCGTATCTTCTACTGTACAGCACTTCACCTCTTTCGTGGACACGAGCCGCCAGTGCTGTAGGCTACATAATTACAATTTTTAACGTACTATTACTAATTTATGTATTGTTATGGAATTAATGATATAGTCTGTCCAAACAAAGAAGACCCTCTGGCAAGATGAGAAAATCACTCCAGTTCGGTCAATATTGGTTGAAAAAATATTGATATGATCTCAAATTGTTGACCAAAATGTTTCCTACGATTGAGACCAAATGAATAATTTTTCAATCAATATTGACCAAGCTGGAGTCATTTTCCCATCTTGTCAAAGGGTCTTCTCTGCTAGGACAGACTTTACTTCTAGATACAATTCGATAGAATGGAAGTGATAAGTTACTTCGAGAATGACAACTCTAAGAATTTAGGTTGACAGCAGAATTTCAATCATAGCGCAATTGAATTTCAATATTCGAACTTTTAAACAAGATATAATATAAGTTTATACTATATACAAATTTATGCTATAAACAAGATATACAAACTTAAACAAGATACAAGGAATAATATGCAATAAGCGTAATGAAATGAAACATTTCATTAATAATACATCATCCACCATTTTCTCAATAGCAGCCATTTTCTAAGGCAGAGCTCACGAAACACTTTCAACCAATACGAAAAGAGCAGGCGGGGCCAAGTCAAATCTGAAATATCACCTGACAACTGCTGTCATCTACTGGTCAATTTTGAAAACTTTTCGAATGGATGTCGTCGGCCAATCAGAGTGAAGGTGGTGGGGCTTGGAGGCGTGTTCAATGGAGGTCAAAGTTAGTCACTCTATTTCTACTGCCATCTGCTGGCTGAATTCGAAAGTTTTTGTAAAGAGAGTTGGGGAGGGTAGGGAAAATGTCAATAATCTTGAAATTGCTCGTGATTTAGTTCACAATTATTTGTAAGAGCATGTCTATTTTCAATGAAATGGAAGATTCATTTTAACAATATTTTTTGTGTAGAATTTATGACTTTCTTTTTCATGCACGATGGTTCTTTCAAGCTAGGCAAGCTTTCAAGCTTCCTTTAAATATATAAAAAATAAATGTATCAATTGAAAAAAAACTCAATTCATAAGCGGCTGAAATATACAGGGTGTTTCAGGAGGAATGTGCAATGCTTCTCAGGCTGATTCCTCACACCAAATAGACAAGGAAGTTCCATGTGACCAACTCCCAAAAACGCTTTGTTACCGAGATAACAATGGCGGAAAATTGAGATTTTTCAAAATATATTTCTTTTTCTAATTTTTTTAGAGGCTTTAGTGAGGTTCTAAAATAGTCAATTCCCATGTAAAATTAGCTGAGGAATTCACTGAAACCAGTCTGAAGTCTGTAACTTCAACGGTTATTAAGATAATTGAAATAAAAACAATTTTTCAACAATAAGGGTTATAACTGGATAAGGAATCATAAATTTTTATTTTTTATTAATGGAAGTTGGAAGAGTCGGATAGTTGAGTGGCGGCGATTGTGTAAATCTCACCCAAATCTCAGAAATAGCAATCAAAAATCGCAAAATTCGACAAAACATAGCACAAGTGATAAATTTGTATTTAGTAGCGTTTTTGCGATTTTTGATCGCTATTTCTGAGATTTGGGTAAGATTTACACAATCTAATCGCTGCCATTTAACTTTTTCATTAGAATCCGACTCTCTTCAAATTCCATTAATATTAAATAAAAATTTATGATTCCTTATCCAGTTATAACCCTTATTGTTGAAAAATGGCGTTTCTTGAGCATATTTTTTCAATTATCTCAATAACAATCATCATCATCATCATCATCATAATCATTATCATCATCATCATCATCATCATCATCATCATCATCATCATCATTATCATCATCATCATCATCATCATCATCATCATCTTCATCATTCTTCTTCATCATCTTCTTCTATCTTCCTTTCTTCTTCTCCTCATCCTCCTTCTCCTTCTTCTTCTTCTTCTTCTTCTTCTTCTTCTTCTTCTTCTTCTTCTTCTTCTTCTTCATCATTACGATAATTATCATCATCATCATCCCATTGTTCACGCACAAGCCTAAAAGCTCACATGTGGGCATCACACCCACAAAAAACAAAATCAACTACTTTTTCCCCAAGATTTGAGATGACGAAAATTCAAAGATTATTCCACAATCTCCCCTGTTTTGAAGGCGTCTCGCATACATTCAGTTTTATTATTTTCAGGACTGCTGCGATTTTACGATCAACTCGAACGCGTTTTTTGTTCACTTCCACCCTGTATAAACAAATAAACGAGGCTGGTATATAGGGTCGCTTCTAATACAGTGTGCTATAGTCCGACCAAGCAAAGAAGAGCCTCTGGCAAGATGGGAAAATGACTCCAGCTTGGTCAATATATACTCAAGAATTATAAATGTGGTTTCAATGGTTGATGAAATTGTTTCCTTCAATTTGAGATGAAATTGATAATTTTTGAAGCAATATTGACCGAGCTTGAGTCATTCTCCCATCTTGCCAGAGGGTCTTCTTTGCTTGGACAGACTATACCAGAATATTCTACACCACGCATAATAGCAGACATGGCTTAGGAACAAGAATGGAAAGAGACAGAAGAGAGAGAGAGAGAGAGAGAGAGTTATCTATAGTTAGATAGAGAGAGAGAGAAAGAGAGAGAATCCAGGAGAAACGCGTAATAGCTGACATGAAAGAGGAACAAGAAAGGAGGACTAGAATGGGAAGAGACAGAGAAAATTTAAGAGGTGAAGGAATATTGAGGTGAAGGTAAGAATGAATATGACAAAGAGAGGGTGAGAGGTAATATAAGATAGAGAGAAGATGAAGAAGAAAGGAATAGAGGAGAGAAGGAGGAAAAATGTAAAAGTGTGGAAGAAATGGAAATGGGAAGAGGAAGACGAAGAAAGAAAACAGAAAAGAAAGATAGTTAAAAATAAGAGAATTCAATGAAAAATATATAGAGTATGATGAATAACATAGAAACGGAAACAAGAGAGATTTTACAAAACAAAATGATGAAAGGAAGATGAGAAAAATACAGAGAAATGAGAATGCAGGAATCATTAAGTGATAGAAGAGAATGAGATAAATAAGGAGAAATACCTTTTATTGAATATGTGGTGGAAAGAAAACAAGGAGAAAACATTCTGGCAAGATGAGAAAATGACTTTAGCTCCGTCAATATTAGTTCAAAAATTTTAATTGATTTGGTCCCAAAACAAGATTTCAAACTTAGATGAAACTATAAAGAAATGGAGATTTATTAAGTGTTGAGTACAGATAAATTCATCATTAGAAGAAGAAGAAGAATAAGAAGCGAGAAGAAGCGAGAAGAAGGAGGAGGAGAAGAAGAAGGAGAAGAAGAAGAAGAAGAAGAAGAAGAAGAAGAAGAAGAAGAAGAAGAAGAAGAAGAAGAAGAAGAAGAAGGAAGCAGAGAAGAAGAAGAAGAAGAAGAAGAAGAAGAAGCGAGAAGAAGAAGAAGAAGAAGAAGAAGAAGAAGAAGAAGAAGAAGAAGAAGAAGAAGAAGAAGAAGAAGAAGAAGAAGAAGAAGAAGAAGAAGAAGAAGAAGAAGAAGAAGAAGAAGAAGAAGAAGAAGAAGAAGAAGAAGAAGAAGAAGAAGAAGAAGAAGAAGAAGAAGAAGAAGAAGAAGCGAGAAGAAGAAGAAGAAGAAGAAGAAGAAGAAGAAGAAGAAGAAGAAGAAGAAGAAGAAGCGAAAGAAAGAGAGAGAAAAGAAGAAGAAGAAGAAGAAGAGAAGAAGGAGGAGGAGGAGGAGGAGGAGGAGGAGGAAGGGAGGAGGAGGAGGAAGAAAGGAAGTCCGCTATGATTATCAATATGATAATAAAAGTGTAGGTTCTAGTTTTGTGAGTAATAATGTGTGGTGACTCAGTATTCATATTTTTGGGATGTAGGATATAGAGTTAAGTCCTAGAGTCTGTCCAAGCAAAGAAGAGCCTCTGGCAAGTTGAGAAAATGACTCCAGATCGGTACATATTGATTCAAAAATTATTGATTTGTTCTCAAATTGTGGAGCAAACCTTTTCCTACAATTTGAGAATAAATCAACAATTTTTGAACCAATATTGACCGAGCTGCAGTCATTTTCTCATCACTCCAGAGGCTCTTCTTTGCTTGGTCACACTGTACCAACCCTTCCTACCAAATACGAAGTTTGTTTATAAATAACACAGAGAATGTATACGGTATAAATTTTATATTGTAGCTATACATGACTGTGTGAGTGAATAATAACTATATGGTAGTATGTGCAAGCAAAGAAGACATTTTGGCAAGATGGGAAAATGACTCCACCTCGGTCAATATTGGTTAAAATACATGAATTCGGTCTCAAATTGTAGGAAACATTATTATCTACAATTTGAGACAACATTTATAATTTTAGAATCAATATCAACCGAGCTGGAGTCATTTTCCCATCTTGCCAAAGGGTCTTCTTTGCTTGCACAGACTTTACACTTATGTAATAATAAAATCTATATGATGTAAAATATGTATAGGTATAGTTGTGTGCTTGAATGAGGCACTTTACAGGCTTATATATCATGGAGAATAAGCTGTATGGGACAGTGACGTCACTCAACAAAATACGCATTTCGAGTTTCCTATCCCCTTCATGGGTCACTTACTCCAAATCGTCACTCAGCATCCCTTCTACCTCCCCTAACTCTTCTCTGGTATTCTTTTTCTGTCTCACTTCTTCTTTACCGTTCATTCTCACTTATCATACTTCATTATTCTTAGTGTTTCCTTCATCTTAGGGCTACTTTTATCACTGTTTTTTATTTTTAATAATTATCAAAGTACCCTTCTTCAATTATTTTTTTAATGCATTACATGTTTCGACTATTCATAGTCATTTTCAAATGCGAATCAAATTCAAATCTTATTTTTAAATTCATATCAATTTTATTCTTATTCTTGACTTCCTTTTCCAAGAAGGGACATCTTCATATCCAAACTTCGCCCATTCATTTGAGTCTTAATAGAGGAAGATTGCTAATAACATAATTATTTTTATTAGAATTTCCATAATTTTCGCATTCATTTAGGATACACTACACACACACAGGTATGGTCTGAAGACCCTCTGGCGAGATGAGAAAATGACTCCAGCTCGGTCAATATTGATTCAAAAATAATTAATTTGGTCTCAAAATGTAGATCAGAATGTTTCCTACAATTTCAGACTAAATCAATATTTTTGAACCAATATTGACCGAGCTAGAGTCATTTTCTCATCTTGCAAGACGGTCTTCTCTGCTTGGACAGACTATATACGATAGTTTTTGTAGAATAATTATGAAGCTTCCAGCTCGTGGAATTTATAGAAAAAGAAGTCAGTCAAAAAAAAACAGTCAACCCTACTTTATTTAATTCAATTTATAGAAACATCCAGTATATATTTATACTTACTTTTTCTCAAATTTTGTTGTTAACTTCAATCAAAAAAGAATGCAATATAATTGAGAAACAATAACAAGTAATCAATGTCTCTCTCTTACTCCTTCTCCCAAACTCTCAATCTCTCTCTCTTCCTCTATCTCTGTTTATCCTTACTCTCTCCCTCTTTCATTAACTCTCTCAAAAAGCATCAAACGCACCCCCTTCCAAATAAACTTTCACTTTGAGAGTACTGTGTGAGGGGGGTTGCAAATCCAGGGCCCGTTCCCATTATTCACACGTTATGAACTTCATCTGGTGTATAGTCTGACCAAGCAAAGAAGACATTCGGGCAAGATGGTAGAATGACTCCAGCTCGATCAATATTGGTTCAAAACTTGTACGTTTGGTCTCAAATTGTAGATCAGAACGTTTTCTACAAGTTTAGACCAAATTTACATTTTTTTAATCAATATTGACTGAGCTGGAGTCATTTTCTCATCTTGCCAGAAAGTCTTCTTTGTTTGGACAGACTATAACAGACATTTTGCATTGCACTGAAACTGCCACAAAAATGTGACCACTCACGGTTTAGTTGAATTGTCTGTTGTGGAGTGAATATGCATGTAGAGTATATATGTATATGCAACAAATATGACTCTATATATACAACTAATATATGAAACTCACTGACACTATATATACAAAAATGAAACCACTCTTGGTTTAGTTGAATTGTTTGTGCCACAAATATGATGGTTCTGAATATGTATATAGAGTTTGTATGGTATAGAGTCTGTATTTATATGCCACAAATACAATGACTCGCTATAATATCACTGGCGGCTCGTGCCTACGAAACAGTTGAAGTGCTGTTCAGTAAAAGATACGGGCACTTCACCGGTTTCGTGGGCACGAGCCGCCAGTGTATAATATTATACAGGGTGTTTCAGGAGGAATGTGCAATACTTCTCAGGCTGATTCCTTACATTAAGTAGACAAAAAAGTTCCATGTGACCAACTCCCAAAAACGTTTCGTTACCGAGATAACAATGGCGGAAAATTGAGATTTTTCAAAATATATTAATTTTTCTAATTTTTTAGAGGCTTTAGTGAGGTTCTAAAATGATCAATTCCTATGTAAAATTAGCTGAGGAATTCAATGAAACCAGTTCCAAGTTTGTAACTTCAACGGTAATTGAGATAATTAGAAAAATATGCTAGAAAACGTCATTTTTTCAACAATAAGGGTTATAACTTGATAAGGAATTATAAAATTGTATTTTTTATTAATGGAAGTTGAAGAGAGTTGCATTCTGTAAATAAATTTAAATGGCGGCGATTGTGTAAATCTTACCCAAATCTCAGTAATGGCGATCAAAAATCGCAAAATCGCTACTAAACACAAATTCATCACTTTTGTCAATTTTGCGATTTTCGATCGCCATTTCCGAGATTTGGGTAAGATTTACATAATCGCCGCCAGTTAACTTTTTCTTTAGAAGCTGACTCTCTTCAACTTCCATTAATAAAAAATACAATTTTATGATTCCTTATTCAGTTATAACCCTTATTGTTGAAAAAATGGCGTTTTCTAGCATATTTTTCTAACTATCTCAATAACCGTTGAAGTTACAAACTTGGAACTGGTTTCATTGAATTCCTCAGCTAATTTTACATAGGAATTGATCATTTTAGAACCTCACTAAAGCCTCTAAGAGATTAGAAAAATTAATATATTTTGAAAAATCTCAATTTTCCGTCATTGTTATCTCGGTAACAAAGCGTTTTTGGGGATTGCTCCCATGGAACTTTTTTGTCTACTTAATGTAAGGAATCAGCCTGAGAAGTATTGCACATTCCTCCAGGAACACTCTGTATATGTAGAGCTTTGCTTGGTTATTCGCACCGTGCTGAACTATGATTAACTTTCAAGGTAATATTTCATCAACGATGAATTTCAAGTCTACAAAAGCTGGATGCTTCAAACTACGTCTTATTCACGTATTATGAATTATGATACTTTTGAGAATACAGTATACTATTGATACTATTGACACTGTCAATTGAGAAGTTTGTAGAAAATCGTGATTGAATTTGGATAAATGACGATCAGTTTGTGAGTGAATTTGAACCGATTAGTATGTAAGTAAATTTGAAATCATAGAGAAACTTCTATAATTATGCTGTTTTACAATAATTTATCAATTAATTTTCAAGAACGTTATCAATTGTGAAAAGCTAAAAACCGAATTTGCTACAAAAATTCTATGGGATTTCTATAAGAGTATAGATATAGATCTAAGCTTGAAGCTTCAGTTTCGGTTAGGCTGATGACGTCATGCTACGATGGAGAGCCGTGATTGGTCGAGCTGCTCGAAGGCTGAATAAGACACGCCTACTCGATGGGCGTTGACGTTCACATTCAAAATGGACGTGTGCTCAGTCAAAGTTTCAAACAATCTGAGATCGTTTGAGTATAGTCTGTCCAAGCAAAGAAGACCCTCTGTCAAGATGGGGAAATGACTCCAGCTTGGTCATTATTTGTTCAAGAATTATAAATGTGGTCTTAATAGTAGAACACATTTTTTCCTACAATTTGAAGATCAAATTGATAATTTTTGAATCAATATTGACTGAGCTGGAGTCATTTTCTCATCTTGCCAGAGGTTCTTCTTTGCTTGGACAGACTATTATGTTAGACGTAAAATAACCAATTGGAGACAATTAGATTGTTGGTTAATACTATTAATAAATTTTTAAATCATATATTATTGTGCATGAGCTTTGCGAGTACTAAATTCATCTTGAATATATTTTTTATAAGATTTGAATTGAGCTCTCATCATTAATAATTATTGATTTTCATGGAGTTGAACTAGGGATATGTGATTCTTATGCCAGGGTTTTCCAAGCATACTGAAACTTGAAGGACCCTCTGATTCAATAGAACAGCTGACATTTTCAAAAAAAGTTCAAACCATCCTCTCACTCAGATGCGGTGGCGGCTCGTGCCCACTTCACCTGTTTCGTGGGCACAAGCCTCCAGTGATCAGATTGAACAGATAAGCAATACCTTCTAATACATCTAAGATGTACTAATACTACTAAGGGCCGGTTTCTCCAAAAACGTTAATCTGAATTTTGGATTAAACCATCAGCTGGCTCAATTGAAACACAAGTTAATAAAAGTGACCATAAACTGACAGCTGATAGTTTAAACTAAAATTTCAGTTAAACGTATTTGGAAAAACCGGGACTAAGTTGTATTAGTAGGTACTAACTTCGCCTTGTAAAAGACAATGAATAAATAAATAAATAAATAGGTATTGCCTAAGCGATCATATCCTGATTAACCCTTGGTTGAATCATTTTTAATTTGAACTGCAATACGGGACTTTAAACTTATTTGTTCTAGATTATTGTTTAAGTTTTAGCTGGCTTGCTTCACTATTCAGAAAACAAAAAGTTAAATACTAAAAATTGATCAGTTTCACACGAGTTAATCTGTTATTAGAGATGCATTAAAGATTGGAACTGACTTCATAACGTAACCATCTAGATGGAATAATTTAACTGTCCATTTAGCACTACGCAAGCATTACAAATACCAAGTTCCCCATTCCAGCCCTTACAAGGGCCTCAGATTGCTTCAGCCCTTTTCCTTTCTTGTAATTTCCTGCGCTACACCAGACACCCCCCCCAACAACACCTTGCTCACCTTTTGGGGTCCTCTTTGGACCCCTCCTATCTTCTTCTTCTTCTTCTTCTACCTTCTTGTTCTTGTTCTTTTAGTTCTTCTTGTTCTTTTTCTTCATCATCTTCTTCTTCTTTTTCTTCTTCTTCTTCTTCTTCTTCTCCTCCTTCTTCTTCTTCTTCTTCTTCTTCTTCTTCTTCTTCTTCTTCTTCTTCTTCTTCTTCTTCTTCTTCTTCTTCTTCTTCTTCTTCTTCTTCTTCTTCTTCTTCTTCTTCTTCTTCTTCTTCTTCTTCTTCTTCTTCTTCTTCTTCTTCTTCTTCTTTCTTCTTCTTCTTCTTCTTCTTCTTCTTCTTCTTCTTCTTCTTCTTCTTCTTTTTTCTTCTTCTTCTTCTTCTTCTTCTTCTTCTTCTTCTTCTTCTTCTTCTTCTTCTTCTTCTTCTTCTTCTTCTTCTTCTTCTTCTTCTTCTTCTTCTTCTTCTTCTTCTCTTCTCTTCTTCTTCTTCTCCTTCTTCTCTTCTTCTTCTTCTTCTTCTTCTTTCTTCTTCTTCTTCTTCTTCTTCTCTTCTTCTTTCTCTTCTTCTTCTTCTTCTTCTTCTTCTTCTTCTTCTTCTTCTTCTTCTTCTTCTTCTTCTTCTTCTTCTTCTTCTTCTTCTTCTTCTTCTTCTTCTTCTTCTTCTTCTTCTTCTTCTTCTTCTTCTTCTTCTTCTTCTTCTTCTTCTTCTTCTTCTTCTTCTTCTTCTTCTTCTTCTTCTTCTTCTTCTTCTTCTTCTTTCTTTTCTTCTTCTTCTTCTTCTTCTTCTTCTTCTTCTTCTTCCTTCTTTCTTCTTCTCCTCCTTCTTCTTCTTCTTCTTCTTCTTCTTCTTCTTCATCTTGTTCTTCTTTTTGTTCTTGTTTCTGTTCTTGTTCTTTTTTATTGCTCTTTTTTTCTTCTTCTTCCTCTCCGTCCTTCTCCTTCTCCTTTTTCTCCGTTTTTCTTTTTCTCCGTTTTTCTTTTCTTCTTCTTCTTCTTTTCTCTTCTTATTTTCTTCTTCTTATTATTATTGTTCTTCTCCTTCTTGTTCACTTTGTAGAGGTCTGCCAGGCACCAAACCCTTTCACCCCTGGAAATCCTTGCCAAAAACTTAATCCACCACCATGAAATCAACCCCCAACCCCCCTGGAAAATCAACCCCCCTGAAAATCACGCTTCACCAGTCGCACAGATGAGCGAGTCTCCAAAACCCAATGAGCCGAACCTACCCCCTGAAAGTTACCCGCACAGCTTAGTTCAGTGTTTATTGCCATAAATAGGCCTTCAGCCATAGGCGTGTCATAGACTGGCAACGGTCATAAATTCAATTGTCCACCTTAGAGATCAGAAACAGGACTTTGTGGAAGATATTGTTCCATTGGAGATCGCCTATTGTTCTCCAATTTTGTAACTGTCTTTGACGATTATCGGCTTCAATTAATCTTGATTACAAATGAACAATCTTGGGATTGATCAAGTTGTGACAAAGGTGCCATTCAGATTGCACTGGCGGCTCGTGCCCACGAAACAGGTGAAGTGCCTTCATCTTTTACTGTACAGCACTTCACCTGTTTCGTGGTGATCAACTCGCCGCCAGTGTTGGTGAGTTGATTGATGATTTGTTACAATGGACAGTTCTGTGTCTTATTGAGTCCTTCATCAAAGTTGCGTATCTGTTCGGATTGATAATTTGCAACAATACGGCCGGTTCTGTATCTGATTGACAGACTGAGTTCATCACCAAAGTTGTGTATCTATTCGGATAAAAAGGATTTGATTTAGTTATGGTTTCAGCTCTATTCAGCTATGAATTCACTTTGATTCAGTTAGGAATCCTTCTTGATTTTCCTATGAATTCACCTTCATTCAGTTATAAATTCGTCTTGATTCTCTTCATTATATGAGTAAAATCATTCTGTAAGTTCCAATTTGTATACATAGTATACCTGTAGTTCTACAGGGTGTTTCAGGAGGAATGTGCAATACTTCTCAGGCTGATTCCTTACACCAAGTAGACGAAAAAGTTCCATGGGACCAACCCCCAAAAACGCTTTGTTACCGAGATAACAATGGCGGAAAATTGAGATTTTTCAAAAAATATTTATTTTTCTAATTTTTTAGAGGCTTTACTGAGGTTCTAAAATGATCAATTCCTATGTAAAATTAGCTGAGGAATTCAATGAAACCAGTCTGGAGTCTGTAACTTTAACGGTTATTGAGATAATTGAAAAAATATGCTTGAAAAACGCCATTTTTCAACAATAAGGGTTATAACTGGATAAGGAATCATAAATTTGTATTTTTTATTAATGGAAGTTGAAGAGAGTCGGATTCTAAAGAAAAAGTTGAATGGCGGCGATTGTGTAAATCTTACCCAAATCTCAGAAATAGCGATCAAAAATCGCAAAATTCGACAAAACATAGCACAAGTGATAAATTTGTATTTAGTAGCGATTTTGCGATTTTTGATCGCTATTTCTGAGATTTGAGTAAGATTTACACAATCGCTGCCATTTAACTTTTTCTTGAGAATCCGACTCTCTTCAACTTCAATCAATGAAAAATACAAATTTATGATTCCTTATCCAATTATAACCCTCATTGTTGAAAAATGGCGTTTTTCAAGCATATTTTTTCAATTATCTCAATAACCGTTGAAGTAACAGACTGGTTTCATTAAATTCCTCAGCTAATTTTACATAGGAATTGATTATTTTAGAACCTCAGTAAAGCCTCTAAAGAATTAGAAAAATAAATATTTTTTGAAAAATTTTAATTTTCCGCCATTGTTATCTCGGTAACAAAGCGTTTTGGGGGGTTGGTCCCATGGAACTTTTTTGTCTACTTGGTGTAAGGAATCAGCCTGAGAAGTATTGCACATTCCTCCTGAAACACCCTGTATAAGTAAGGGTAAGAACATATCAAATAAGGCGAGGCTTAAGCATAGGCTGAAGGTTCTGCTACATAGTATACCTGTAGTTCTACATGTATATCAAAGGCCTACATCACATCATATGAATTGTATTTCATAGTATCGTAGAAACCCCAAGACAAATCCTCACCTTAAGCCTCTCCGTTTTGACATTTTAAACCAATATTGACCAAGCTGGAGTCATTTTCTCATCTTGCCAGAGGCTCTTCTTTGCTTGGACAGACTATACTAAAGCTCAAAATGAACACGAAATCGTACAGGAATAAGCTTATTGACTAAAATATTTGAAACTTTGGGTTGCAACTATGAGGTTATATTTTATGACAATGCCAAAAATCGTGGAAAAATAACTATTGTCCATTTTAAACTTGATGTTTTATTGTTATCATTGAGAATTGAAATCAGTTGATTTCCAATATGGCGAAAATCCATGAGCATTGTAAATCACTCCTGAGCTTCCTTTCTGTATCAATTTTGGACTCAGTATCACTACTGTGTATCAAAAATCCGTCGTGTGAAGAGTCTTCAAGATCACTGGCGGCTCGTGCCCACGAAACAGGTGAAGTGCTATACGGCAAAAGATACGGGCACTTCAACTGTTTAGTGTGAGCGAACCGCCATAGTGCTTAAAATGCCCTATTCTTTAAAAAAACCTTTGAAATACTTCAAGTTTCGAGTGCAAAAATTATCATTCAGCGTGAGAACCGCAAAGTTGTGATAAAGTCCACACAACCGGTAAACTTCTTGTTAACAAATTGAATTTAAAGCCAACACTTTGGGGAAGTTTTCTTATTCCGCGGTGACAGCTGGGTGAAAATCACACACAGAGATAACTTCAAGAGTGATAACAAGTGGAAAAAGAACGAGAGAAGAAGATAATAAAAGAGAGAGAGAGAGAAAGACGTGACGTCATGCCTGACGCGACAGTTTCGCGACATTTTTGTGTTCGCGTCACGTTCTGTGACTTCTGATGAACACTGACATCAACTTCTATCTCACATCACTCTCTCTCTCTCACACTCTCTCTCTCTCTCTGTCACTCTCTCTCTCTCTATCACTCTCTCTCTGTCTATCTTTTTGTCTCTTTCTTCTCTTTCTCTTTCTCTCTCTCTCTCACACTCACTCTCCCTCGCACTCTCTTATCATTCCATCTCTTATCTCTCTATTTTTTTCTTTTGGATCACAGTAGTTTCTCTCTTCTCTGGTTTTGAGATTCGAAGCACACGTCGCTTTTCAATTCATCACAATTTTGTCAGTCACCGAATGTGGTGTGAAGTGAAAATAGAAAATCGTCAAGCAGTGTCATTTCTCAGTTTCAGTAGTCTGTCCAAGCAAAGAAGACATTCTGGCAAGATGGGAAGATGACCCCAGCTCGATCAATATTGGTTCAATTATTATATTTTTGGTCTCGAAATATAGATCAGAATGTTTCCTACAACTTGTGACCAAATCTATAACTTTTGCACCAATATTGACCGAGCTGGAGTCATTTTCTCATATTGTTAGGCTCGACCAGACTCTAGTACAGCGTTCGCCAATGAAGTGGGACAATTTGAGTAAGCAACAGGTTGTTTGAAAAATTGTATTTTTGTTATTTTTCCATCATAAATAGAAAATAGAAATGTTGCCATTTAGTGTACAATAAGTTGGTGTTGACACATATGCCTACTTCTCCTTCTTCTTCTTCTTCTTCTTCTTCTTCTTTTTCTTCTTCTTCTTCTTCTTCTTCTTCTTCTTCTTCTTCTTCTTCTTCTTCTTCTTCTTCTTTTTTACTTCTTCTTCTTCTTCTCCGTTCTTCTACTTCTACTTCTTCTTCTTTTCTCTCTTCTTCTTTCTTCTTTTTTCTTCTTCTTCTTCTTTTCTTCTTCTTCTTCTTCTTCTTCTTTTTCTTTTCTTCTTCTTCTTCTTCTTCTTCTTCTTCTTCTTCTTCTTCTTCTTTCTTCTCTTCTTCTTCTTCTTCTTCTTCTTCTTCTTCTTCTTCTTCTTCTTCTTCTTCTTCTTCTTCTTCTTCTTCTTCTTCTTCTTCTTTTCTTCTTCTTTCTTCTTCTTCTTCTTCTTCTTCTTCTTCTTCTTCTTCTTCTTCTTCTTCTTCTTCTTCCTTCTTCTTCTTCTTCTTCTTCTTCTTCTTCTTCTTCTCTTCTTCTTTCTTCTTCTTCTTCTTCTTCTTCTTCTTCTTTTCTTCTCTTCTTCTTCTTCTTCTTCTCTTCTTCTTCTTCTTCTTCTTCTTCTTCTTCTTCTTCTTCTTCTTCTTCTTCTTCTTCTTCTTCTTCTTCTCTTCTTCTTCTCTTCTCTTCTTCTTCTTCTTCTTCTTCTTCTTCTTTTTCTTCTTCTTCTTCTTCTTCTTCTTCTTCTTCTTCTTCTTCTTCTTCTTCTTCTTCTTCTTCTTCTTCTTCTTCTTCTTCTTCTTCTTCTTCTTCTTCTTCTCCGTTCTTCTACTTCTACTTCTTCTTCTTCTACTTCTTCTTCTTCTCTTTCTTCTTCTACTTCTCTTCTTCTTCTTCTTCTTCTTCTTCTTCTTCTCTTCTTCTTCTTCTTCTTCTTCTTCTTCTTCTTCTTCTTCTTCTTCTTCTTCTTCTTCTTCTTCTTCTTCTTCTTCTTCTTCTTTCTTCTTCTTCTTCTTCTTCTTCTTCTTCTTCTTCTTCTTCTTCTTCTTCTTCTTCTTCTTCTTCTTCTTCTTCTTCTTCTTCTTCTTCTTCTTCTTCTCTTCTTCTTCTTTTCTTCTTCTTCTTCTTTTCTCTTCTTCTTCTTCTTCTTCTTCTTCTTCTTCTACTTCTTCTTCTTCTTCTTCTTCTTTCTTCTTTTTTTCTTCTTCTTCTTTTTTTTTCCATCCTTCTTCCTCTTCTACTTCTTATTCTTTTTCTTTTTCTTCTTCCCTTCCTCTCTCTTCTCTGTCTTCTTCTCAAACGCACCTCACAGCTCCTTCACACTTGTACCGTGCTCTCTGTAATTAGCAAATAGGTCTTCTGAGTCCCTTGAACCTTCCTACCTTCTCTCTTAAACCTAAAACCTTAAACCTTAACTCGCCCATCGTGTTTTTGGGCCCTTGAAACACGTCTCCAACCCTATATCAGATTACTCCCATCTCTTTACCAACTTGTCAGTGTCAGCTTGGTTTTCAACTCATTAGGTAAGTGCGGGAGCTGACGAAACCGCCTCACTTTTTGGCGTATAAATGAGAGTGGGAGACATTGGAGTCGAATTTGGAACAAAATTAGTATAGCTGACGTCAGAAAGTAAGACGGTTTCGTCTGTCTCTTGTTCGAGATGTAAAGTAGGTTACATCTTCTTCTTCTTCTTCTTTCTTCTTCTTCTTCTTCTTCTTCTTCTTCTTCTTCTTCTTCTCTTCTTCTTCTTCTTTCTTCTTCTTCTTCTTCTTCTTCTTCTTCTTCTTCTTCTCTTCTTCTTTTTCTCTCGTTCTTCTTCTTCTTCTTCTTCTTCTTCTTCTTCTTCCGTTCTTCTTCTTCTTCTTCTTCTTCTTTTTCTCTTCTTCTTTCTTCTTCTTCTTCTTCTTCTTCTTCTTCTTCTTCTTCTTCTTCTTCTTCCTTCTTCTTCTTCTTCTTCTTCTTCTTCTTCTTCTCTTTCTTCTTTTCTCTTTTTCTTCTTCTTCTTCTTTTCTTCTTCTTCTCCTTTCTTCTTCTTCTTCTTCTTCTTCTTCTTTCTTCTCCGTTCTTCTTCTTCTTCTTCTTCTTCTACTCCTTCTGCTTCTACTTTTTCTTCTTATTCTTTTTTCTTCTTCTTCTTCTTCTGCTTTTTCTTCTTCTCCACTTCTTCTTCTTCTTCTTCTTCTCTTCTTCTTCTTCTTCTTCTTCTTCTTCTTCTTCTTCTTCTCCGTTCTTCTTCTTCTTCTTCTTCTTCTTCTTCTTCTTCTTCTTCTTCTTCTTCTTCTTCTTCTTCTTCTTCTTCTTCTTCTTCTTCTTCTTCTTCTTCTTCTTCTTCTTCTTCTTCTTCTTCTTCTTCTTCTTCTTCTTCTTCTTCTTCTTCTTCTTCTTCTTCTTCTTCTTCTTCTTCTTCTTCTTCTCCGTTCTTCTTGTTCTTCTACTACTCCTTCTGCTTCTTCTTCTTTCTTCTTCTTCTTTTCTTTCTTCTTCTTCTTTTCTTCTTCTTCTTCTTCTTCTTCTCTTTTCTTCTTCTTCTTCTTCTTCTTCTTCTTCTTCTTCTTCTTCTTCTTTTCTTCTTCTTCTTCTTCTTCTTCTTCTTCTTCTTCTTCTTCTTCTATCTTCTTCTTCTTCTTCTTCTTCTTCTTCTTCTTCTTCTTCTTTGAGATGTAACCAACTAGCAGCTGATGCAAGCCAACTTAACCTATTATTCTTGACCCTGAATCTAAATTGGGAAATGAATAGTGAAGGCTTAAGCCTGTTTTTCATTTCCTTCGATATGTTTTTGTGTCCATTGCAAATATAGAAAGTACTCACCTAGCTCCGTCGTTTTTCCATGTATTTGTACTTAAAAGTGTATGTGTATAGGCTACTACATTTCGTAATTGAAATTCATTGATTTTTTTCTCTTTTTCCAGGTAATGATGAATTCTTGAAACAACATCAATACAAAATTGAACAAGGCTACTCTTTGGTGAGCTTCTGTTCAAATATCACTTTTATCTATTCAAGTTACCGAATATGTGATAATAGCATTATCTATTAGGCTATCATATTCTTAATAATACTGATTTTGTTATATTCTGTCATATATAGGTACATTATTCTATATTTTATTCTTGTCTTATATTAACTTGTGTCAATAAGTATGTGATATTCTCACGAATAAATTCTGAAATGAATGAATAGAACGATAATTTTTCAAATAAATTTCAATTGAATAGCCTACAACAAGTTATTGTCAAATCACTGATTTTTGTAGTTTGACATTATCTTGAAGTTTCATTAATATCCATAACTACCACAATATCACCTTTTTTAGCTACTCAACAAATGAATTTTTAATATGGGACACAACTGGATGTGGACATTTAGATCTTATTTGTAACTAGCCGGCAGGCTCGCTTTGCTTGCCTTCCCCGCCTAGCCAGGGGGATCCGCCCCCCGGACACGCGCCAGTATCGGCAGTGTGACTCAAACAGGCTCGCTTCGCTCGCCTGCAAATCCCGTTCAGAAGGGGTTCGAAATTTATTGAACACAGCATTTATTGCCCTAATCTAGACCTGTTTACCAAATGTCTACATTTTCTGCCAATTTGTTCTCGGAAAATCTAAAAAAAATTCCGAAAAATAATAGAACGCTAATATTAAGCGTAACCTTAGAAAGTATATCGGACATTGTTTGAAACTTGATACAATATCTTCTCAATTATTCCATTTATAATCTCGCTGAACCATTGAATTTACACTAAGGATTGGTCGTATCAAGGCGGAAGATATGCAACCCGCAATACATCTACAATTTTGAAAACCTAATTACTGGCGTAATCTTAAACGGATTTAAAAAATATTTTAACACAACATTTCTAGACCTTATCTGAACCTGCACACCTAATATCAACATTTTCTACCGATTGATTCTCGAAAAGACTGAGAAAACGCCGAAAAACTATAGAAAAACTCAAATATTTAGCGTATCCCTGAAAAGTTTTTGAAATCCGTTCTTAGCGCGCGTCTAATCGTCCAACTGAACATGCCTGCCAAATTTGAACGCATTCGGTTCAGTGGATTTTTAGTTCTGGTGATGAATGAATGAATCAATCAGTCAGTCAGTCAGTCAGTCAGTCAGTGTCATTTTGTTTATATAGATATAGATTCTCGGTCCCCTAAAATATTTTTAAACTGGTATTCACATTTCTTAACATTGTATTGTAATTGAATAGATGAATATGAATGATATTAAGATTTCTCTTTATACCAGAGCTATGATAATAATCTAGTGAAAAATCAATAAAAATAGAATTATATAAGCTACTTTTTTAACAGTATCAACTGAATGCAGGGATACGATTATCAATTTTAATTCAAATCAATTTTATTTCTTTGCAGAAAATGAGAAAAGTACGAAATACAATACATTTCAATTACAAAATTGGAGAGAACACAAATCATTCAAAGCTTGAAATAATGAAAATACGAGAGAAAAAATACACATTGAAAATCTATTAAAATTTATTAAAAATTTTTATATAATTTTTGAAATTGAAAATTTATTATTACAACATTTTCGATCATATCAGACATAAAATCCATGATAACCCTACATAGCCTACTGAATATAAACAGATATTCATGATATTATTCTCATAAACCATTTTAACAAACTCCATCGGATTTTCATTACCTTTTTATTATTAACATTTTCCCATACTTCCTCCATGATTGAATACACTCCATAAAATTTCCACTGCATCACTCTCTGAATCTGAATTTTTTTCTCATATGTGATGTGAACTCAAAAATTTTCTCCCTACAAACGATCATTCAACAAATCCAGAATCTCGCACTACATCAAAACCTATAAATAATATCGGGGGCGCGATTTAATTAAATGATAAGGGAAGCTCCAACACTGACAGGGGAGGGCGGTATGGCCTGTCCAAGCAAAGAAGACACTCTGGCAAGATGGCTGAATGACTCCAACTCGGTCAATATTGGTTCAAAAATTATAAATTATGTCTCAAATTGTTGAAAACATTTTGCTCTACAATTTGAGATCAAATTATTAATTTTTGAACCAATATTGACCGAGCTGGTGTCATTTTCTTATAGTGCCAGAGGGTCTTCTTCGCTTGGACCGACTATACATGTTCACATGTTCGTCCATGACAGTTCTGTATGTCATTGGGGCTGACCTCTCTATTTATGTGAGCCTGGTATGTTATTCTGGAAGCCTGGTATTTCAACCTACCTACCTGCCTGCCTGCCTGCCATTCAAGCCAGAGAGAGACTGCGTTAAAATCAACGAATAAAACAAAATCAGTTTTTTGTTTGTTTTGGAATAAACTAGTTGAATCATAATACTGTAGGTTTAAATCAATAACTATTTTCTTGTCTATTGTACAATAATTATTTTTGAAACTGGTAAATCTCATTCATTACAAGTTATAGAAAGTTTTTTTTTATCTGAATTTAACTAGTTTATCTGAGAGAGAACTGTCTGTGTTATATAAGCTTCCATGAAACTCGTTCTATCTGAGTTAAAGAAACTGTTTTCTGCTTAATAAAACATATAAAACATGAACATGTCATCAATTTCGTGATTTTTAGGAAAAAATTCGTTGATGTGTTTATCTGGTGAATATTTTTATTAAAATATAGATATATTAATCTGCGGTAAACTAAAACTGAAGCAGAGAGAAGCAGCAGAATTATACATAGTCTGACCAAGCAAAGAAGAGCCTCTGGCAAGATGAGAAAATGACTCCAGCTTGGTCAATATTTGTTCAAAAATTATAAATTTGGTCTCAAATTGTAGGAAACATTCTGATCTACAATTTGAGATCAAATAGATAATTTATGAACCAATATTAACCGAGCTTGAGTCATTTTCCCATCTTGCCAGAGGGTCTTCTTTGCTTGGACAGACTATACTAGCAGCCGAGCTCTATTATTGGTTGTTGAGGGACCCATTACGAAGTCAGCCATTGGCCAAGACAAGTCAGTTGTTCGAGCAGCCATTTTGTTTGTATGAATCGTTCAAAATGGGGGAGTGGCTTGTCTGCGCCAATGGCAGACGTTCACCATGGTAGGTCACCTCACTAAGAACCAATATAGTCTGTCCAAGCAAAGAAGACTCTCAGGCAAGATGGGAAAATGACTCAAGCTCGCTCAATATTGGTTCAATAATATTATCATTTCGATCTCAAATCCTAGGAAACAATTTGTTCTACAATTACGACCACATTATAACTCTTGAGCAAATATTGACCAAGCTGGAGTCATTTTCTTATCTTGCCAGAGGGTCTTCTTTGCTTGGACAGACTATACTAAAACAGTTGAAAACGGAAACCCGTTAATTCAACTACTTAGTTGTTCAACGCACACCTATATTTTGTCCAAGCAAAGTAGATCCTCTGGCAAGATGAGAAAATGACTCTAGCTCGGTCAATATTTGTTCAAAAATTATAAATTTGGTCTCAAATTGTAGGAAACATTCTGATCTACAATTTGAGACAAAATCAATAATTTTCCAACTGATATTTACTGAGCTGAAGTAATTTTTTCATCTTGTCAGAGGGTCTTCTTTGCTTGGACAGACTATACCACTACATTAATTTTAGACGACTATTGAAATTTGGATGATGTTTGTTCGTTGTCCACCACTACGCCATCCAATGAATGCAATGGTGTGCAATACATTTCCCGCGCTTATTTTCGACTGATAGGGGGAATCTGACAACATTATCTCTGCACCATTCTGCATAGATAACGTGTTATATATTAACGCAAAAAGTTAGCCTCGTCCGCTCCTTGTTCGCTTCAACAGCTGATTTCGTTAAGTTGTCATTCAGCTATGCCCTGATAATATTCTTGAAATCAAAATAGATAACAAGCCAGGAAAGAAGCCAAAAAGTTGAGCTATTTCATTCGCTCCTTGTGTGCTACAACAGCTGATGACTAGTTTCTATAAAGCTATGCCTAGATGATTATCAAACAGCTGTAGTGACTTCGAATAAAGGTTTAATTTTTCGGCTCAAAATTTTCAAATATTTTTAATATTCTAAAGAAACTTTTAAATTGTTTTGTGTTATATTGGCATACTATAAACCTTTTTAAATTCTAAATTGATCAGTTACTCCGAATTATATTTTCTTCGAATGGAAACCTTTGGGTAAACAAAATGTTATACATAACCTCAAAATTTGGACAATTTACTATGTGACTAAATTAGGAATAGAGGAAGTTTTGGGCAATAGCCTGTCTTTTCTTTCCTCATCTTGTATATTTGTACATAAATAAAATAAATAATAGTTCTGGTATCAAGAGAGACATTAGAATGATGATTCACTTCAGCTGTTTGTTGGTACTATCATGAACAAGAGACAGACGACACCGCCGAGTTTTCTGTGGGTTGCTGACGCTATAGCTGTCGTAAAGGAATAAGGGGCTAACTGATATCGACTTTGAAAATCGATTAATCGAACTCAGCAAGCATTCGATATATCGAATGTTGCCATTCATTACCGATATCGATAATCACTAACGATATCGATTTCCTTCACTGAAAGAAAACATCTGTCAACGGTTATTATTTTATTGAACTCAATAATACAAAAAAAAATAAATAAATCAACATAACTAACCAAGGATAAATAACTAAATAACCAAAATCTAACAAAATTTACACTATTTACACTAAAAAAATAAATTGAACAGAATATTTGTAATACCAAATATTAAATTTTCGAAAAATGTGTTTACCAGAGCATTTTTCATGAATACATAAGTATTGTTTTCATTACTTATTTAACAAACAAATCCGATTGAATTCTCTCCTCTTATTTTGGTCCTCCTCAACTGGACGCAAATTTCACAATTTGGATTTTTGGAATTAGTTTTTTTTTCTTATAATAAAACACTATTTTGAGTAGAATTTAAAACGTTCAAACATAAAGATTTGAAATTCAATATTGTCATGAGCCTCCATCTTCCAACTTGCTAACTTGGAATTAAAAAAAAAATTAAAAAATCTTGTGATTTAAAAAAAAAGGAATTATCAATATCGATAGTGATTATCGATATCGATATTGAATGGCAACATTCGATATATCGAATGCTTGCTGAGTTCGATTAATCGATTTTCAAAGTCGATATCAGTTACACTGTCAGATACTATACTGTAGCCGAATAAGGCAGTTGGCAAATAACAATTTTTGATCATATTCTCTCAGGACAGTTGGCGAGCTGTCGAAGCTATACAAGATCGCTATCGAAGACAGCTTCAAACTGTCCCGACAGAGCTGAGCATTTTTCACTGATTATGCTACTTTTTCGGTTTCAATAGTTGATGACAACAGAACTGGCTACTAGAGTATAAGTTGAATCAGTTTTGGAAATTGGGCGGAATCGTCTGTCTTAAGTAAGTGATGTAACCTACCGATTTGAAAAACATAATCAAGGCATAATGGCTAGATTACATCTCTAATTGACAACCAGACATCGCCTACTCTTTTCAGCTGCAGTAACTGACTTAACTACTGCTGCTACCAATTTTGCTGATTATGCTGATTTTGCTTTGGCGGCGGCTGCAATTCAATATTGGCAGTACAAGCTCGACAACAAAACTCGGAGCGACAGTGCTGTCCCCTAGCGGTCATATTTATGATCGGCATTTATCTGTCATGTAGTCTCATCTGTCATCGGGTCGGCCTTGTTTTGTGGGGAGTGGGGAGGGTTAAGGTTTATGTTGAGTAAACTAAAAAAGGTTTGGATAGAAGGGTTCGATGAATGAGTGGGGAGAATGAGAATGGTTGTGGTAGGAGGAGGAGGAGGAGGAGGAGGAGGAGGGAGGAGGAGGAGGAGGAGGAGGAGGAGGAGAGGATAGTAATCGACATAATAATCCATTCAATCACTTAAATACAAAGATGCATACAATATTGGCATAACGCTCAAAAATATTCCTCAACCAATTTATACTGAAAGTTTAATACTTTTAGGATGGAGAATCTATGTCTCTGAGAGCGAAATGGCACTCATTCATTCATTCATTCACTCATTCATTCATTCATTCATTCATTCATTCATTCATTCATTCATTCATTCATTCATTCATTCACTCATTCACTCATCAGCAGAAATAAAAAGCTACCGAACCGAATGCGTTCAAATTTGGCAGGCATGTTCAGTTGGACCGTTAGACGCGTACTAAGAGAAAATTTTTGAAACTTCATAAGAATACGCCAAATATTTAAGTTTTTCTATAGTTTTTCAGCGTTTTCTTCATTTTTTCGATAACCAATCGGTAGAAAATGTTGATATTTAGATGAGATCTAGAAATGTTGTGTTGAAATATTTTGAAATCCGTTCTAGATTACGCCAGTAATAAATTTTTTCAAAATTGTAGATGTATTGCGAGTCGAATATCTTCCGCCTTGATACGACCATTCCTTACTGTAAATTCAATGGTTAAGCGAGATTATAGATAATCCAATTTGGAAGATATTGAATCAAGTTTCAAACTATTTCCGATATACTTCCCAAGGTTACGCTCAATATTAGCGTTTTACTATTTTTCGGAATTTTCGGCATTTTTTTCATATTTTCCGAGAACCAATTGGCAGAAAATGTTGAAATTTGGTAAACAGGTCCAGATTAGGTCTAGAATTGCGAAACCCTTCCAAGGTTACGCCTGTATTAAGGGTCACCAACGTTTGGAATCTGCACTTTTGTTTATTTCACGGAAACTTCTGGACTAAATACGTTCAAATCATATACGAAGGTTGAGCTGAGGTAATAGAACAACTAATTTAGAACGATTACTTGGAATAACCCTGTTAAGTGATAATCAAAGCAAATCCTTCCGGAAGGGCGAATCCCTTTACGGGATAACCATCATATATAATCATTAGTTTAAAAATGATTACAATCAGAGTACCTTTTAACATATTTTTTTATATTTGGGGAAGAAGAAGAATAAGAAGAAGAAGAAGAAGAAGAAGAAGAAGAAGAAGAAGAAAGAAGAAGAAGAAGAAGAAGAAGAAGAAGAAGAAGAAGAAGAAGAAGAAGAAGAAGAAGAAGAAGAAGAAGAAGAAGAAGAAGAAGAAGAAGAAGAAGAAGAAAGAAGAAGAAGAAGAAGAAGAAGAAGAAGAACCCTTATTGTTGAAAAGAAGAATTTTTAGCATATTTTTAATTATCTCAATAACCGTTGAAGTTACAAACTTCAAACTGGTTCCATTGAGTTCTCTCGTTTTCATGCACTAGGGAGATTAGAACCTCCTGAAGCCTCTAACAGAGTGAGAACAATTGATATTCATTGAAAAATCTCAATTTTCCGCTATTGTTATCTCGGTAACAGAGCTTTTTAGTTGGTCCAAGCAAAGAACTTTTTTGTCTACTTGGGAGAATCAGCTCGGTCAATATTGTACGAAAATTGCAATTTGATCCTGAAAATGTATAAATATCAGTTTATCATCTCCATGTTTTATCACATCTCCTTTTTGAAGAAATATTGATAAAGTTGAAGTCATTTTCGCATCTTGCCAGAATGTCTTCTTGACAAACTATAGGACTACCTGGATTTTTATCCAAAACTATTGAACTATCTATGGCATGAATGTATGAATGGTTTTGACAGATTTGAAGAAGAAGAAGAAGAAGAAGAAGAAGAAGAAGAAGAAGAAGAAGAAGAAGAAGAAGAAGAAGAAGAAGAAGAAAGAAGAAGATCTGGATTTTTAACAAGAAGAAGAACTATCTATGGCAAGAATGTATGAATGGTTTTGACAGATTTGAAGAAGAAGGAGAAGAAGAAGAAGAAGAAGAAGAAGAAGAAGAAGAAGAAGAAGAAGAAGAAGAAGAAGAAGAAGAAGAAGAAGAAGAAGAAGAAAGAAGAAGAAGAAGAAGAAGAAGAAGAAGAAGAAGAAGAAGAAGAAGAAGAAGAAGAAGAAGAAGAAGAAGAAGAAGAAGAAGAAGAAGAAGAAGAAGAAGAAGAAGAAGAAGAAGAAGAAGAAGAAGAAGAAGAAGAAGAAGAAGAAGAAGAAGAAGAAGAAGAAGAAGAAGAAGAAGAAGAAGAAGAAGAAGAAAAAGAAAAAGAAGAAGGAGAAGAAGAAGAAGAAGAAGAAGAAGAAGAAGAAGAAGAAGAAGAAGAGGAGAAGAAGAAGAAGAGATAGGAAGAAGAAGAAGAGTTGTAGGCCTGTCTTGTAGCATAAGAAATTACTTTCAATTTTTACGACTGCTTAGAAAGCTCATAATATTTACCAACTTGAACACTTGTTCGTCTCCGTAACTTTTTGAAATTGTAAACAGGGCGTTTTTATTGCTGTCACGATTTTGTAACTCCGCCTGGGGGATGTGTTGCCTCTGTTTTTGAAAAGGGAAACCTTTCGTAATTCATCAAACTGAAATTTTTCAAGAGTAGGCCTACCGGTACTTCAAGTTTTTGAACAGAATATTACTTTTGAATTTGTTTCGATTTGTTATTATACAAGTAGACTATATAACTGACTACTACTGGTATAGTCTGTCCAAGCAAAGAAGATCCTCTGGCAAGATGGGTAAATGACTCCAGCTCGGTCAATATTGTTTGAAAAATATTGAATTGGTCCCAAATTGTAGATCAGAATGTTTCCTACGATTGAAACCGAATCAATAATTTTTGAAGCAATATTGACCGTGCTGGAGTCAATTTTTCATCTTGACATAGGGTCTTCTTTGCTTGGGCAGACTATACTTGGTACATGATTAGTACATTAAAATCAGGTTTAGACTGAAATCAATAAGATTGAATAGACCTGTAGTCTCTCCAAGCAAAGAAGACCCTCTGGCAAGATGAGTAAATGACTCCAGCTCGGTCAATATTGCTTCAAAAATTATAAATTTGGTCTTACATAGTAGGAAACATTTTGATCTACAATTTGAGACTAAATCAATAATTGGTCAGACTATATAGCTCTATTCGATGTTATTGATTTCAGTCTGAACCTGATTTCAATGTATTATTAAATTATAAGTACCAGTAGTACCTTATGATAGATGAATAAGTTGAATATAAACAAAAAATCAAAAAGCAAAGAAGACCTCATGGTAAGATGAGTAAATGACTCCAGCTCGGTCAATATTGCTTCAAAAATTATAAATTTGGTCTTACAACGTAGGAAACATTCTGATCCACAATTTGAGACTAAATCAATAATTGTTTAAGCAATCTGACGCATCTATTGTCTCTTCCAATTCCAAAAACATTATCTCTGCCGAGCAAAATGACAACTTCAATTGACAACATCAGCTGTTGTAGCGTACAAGGAGCTTACAAAACCGCCTAACTTTTTGGCGCCAGCTATAATGAATGCTATAGCTTAATGTTAATTGATCCTGAATCACATAAACACAAAACAAACTAATTTAAACAGGAAAACAAACAAATTTAAACAGGAAAACAAACAAATTTGAACATCAATACAATCAGATTCAAACAACAAATTGCCCCAGTAAACAATGCGTGACCAATGTTCATTGATTGATTAAAGTTATGTCTATATATACAGGGCTGCGAATAGCCTCATTATAGTCTGTCCAAGCAAAGAAGTCACTCTGGCAGGAAGGGAAAACGACTCCAGTTTGGTTAATATTGATTCAAAAATTTAAAATTTGGTTTCAAATCGTAGAAAACAATCAGATCTAAAATCTGAGACCAAATTCATGAGTTTTGAACCAATATCGACCGAGCTGGAGTCGTTTCCCCATCTTGCCAGAATGTCTTCTGTGGACAAGCAGAGAAGACATTCTGACCGGATGAGATAGCGACTCCAGTTTGGTCAATATTGATCCAAACATTATATATTTGTTATCCAATCGTAGAGAACATTCTGATCTACAATTTAAGATCAAATTCATATTATAGTATGTCCAAGCAAAGAAGACATTCTGGCAGGATGAGAAAATTACTCCCTCACGGTCAATATTGCTTCAAAAATAATTGATTTAGTCTCAAATTGTAGATCAAAATGTTCCCCACAATTTAATTTCAAATTTAAAATTTTTGAACCAATATTGACCGAGCTGAAGTCCTCTTCCCCTCTTGCCAGAATGTCTTCTTTGCTTGGACAGACAATAGCATGACATACCTAACCCATTAGCATTGATTATTCCTTCATAAAGCCAACAGAGCTTACAGGAATTAAAAGTCAGTTAATTTCTTCCCTTTCCCACCCTTAGAAAATCATCCCCTAAATAATAATTCATTGATAGAGAAATTTGATGACAATGAGTGATGGTTTTGACGGAGGAAAGAACAATCTCATGACAATATTTCTCCATGAACAAGTTTTGCAGTACTTTCAACCCTCGCGCTATCTTTTTTATGTTTATTTAGCCCCCTTTTCAACTGTCAAGTGGGGGTGAAAGTTGTGATGTACAGGGCAGTTTCATGACGTCATTAGCGAGATTGTCTGTTTTGATCGGTTTCTCTTGAGGTTTTTTCGTGTACAACTTTACGCCTACTTCTGGTTTTTTATTTTTTTTTTCTTGATTTTCTTATTTCATTTCTCCCTTTTTCTTCTGCTGCAACTTATCCATTCTTTATATTCTCATCCATACGGAAATCGATAAAAGTTATAAATTTTATATTACTTTCTTCACTACTTTTTATAAATTTTTCAGTTCTGCTCTTACACTGATTTCAATTTTTTCCACTTCATTGGATTAGGTTAATTTCTCAATAATTATGATATCTTTCTTCTCCTATCTTTGAATATTTTCCCCCTATATCTTTACTCGCCTCGCCATACCTTTCCATCATTTTTTCACATTTTCCTAACCCTTTCCACTACTTTCTCATATTTCATCAACCCATTCCACCATTTTTTCATATTTCACCGACCCTTTTTCTTGTAGATTCTTTTTCTTCTCTTTTTTCTCCTCCTTTATTTCTGTTTTCGTTCCCTTTCCTCCCGCCATGACAATTTTTCTACATCTTCTCATAATTTCAGTATAAGAGTGTGAATAATCAATCATTTCATGATAGCTTTCTCTTTTACCTCTCACTCCACTTGCTATCCTTTCTTATCTCCTCATTCTTCTTCTCCTTCTTCTTCTTCCTCTTCTTCCTCTTCTTCCTCTTCTTCCTCTTCTTCTTCTTCTTCTTCCTCTTCTTATTCTTCTTCCTCTTCTTCCTCTTCTTCCT
>CM029548.1:1215531-1218031 GCA_017141385.1 Sogatella furcifera | reverse complement strand
TGACTCCTTACACCAAGCAGACAAGAAAGTTCCATGGGACCAACCCCCAAAAACGCTTTGTTACCGAGATAACAATGGCGGAATATTGGGATTTTTCAAAACATATTAATTTTTCTAATTTTTTAGAGGCTTCACTCAGGGTCTAAAATAATCAATTCCTATGTAAAATCAGGAATCCAATGGAACCAGTTTCAAGTTTGTAACTTCAACGGTTATTGGAAAAATATGCTAAAAACCGCCATTTTTCAACAATAAGGGTTATAACTAAATAAGGAATCATAAATTTGTATTTTTTATTAATGGAAGTTGAAGAGAGCCGGATTCTGGAGAAAAAGTTGAATGACGGCGATTGTGTAAATCTTACCCAAATCTAAGAAATAGCGATCGAAAATCGCTACTATTCACAAATTCATCACTTGTGCTATGTTTTGTCAATTTTTCGATTTTCGATTGCTATTTCTGAGATTTGGGTAAGATTGCATTACCAGACGAATAAAATCTAACATACAGTATTATAATACAAGTACATTCACAGTCAAACATGATTCCAGCTGCCTTGCATGTTCAAATTTTCCTCATAAGCAATCCCAATGTTGCAGGTGGTGTGGCAAAAAGAATTATAGGGACTTGCTTATTTTAATGTATCCCAACGTATTGTTTCGTATTTTTATGTATTGGATACGTGATAAGCGAAAGCCTACAGGAATTAATAAAAATTAACTGAAGGCTATCTACATTGAGCAAAACTGTCACATTGTACCGTATTTATAATTAAAATATTGAATTTTTTATTATTGATTAATTTATTCTATTAGTTTGCTTGAAAGCAACATTGAGGAAGGGAATAATAAATTTTCCATAGGAAAATATTGGGAATCATCATAAATATATCATTTCATTAGAATAAAGATGTATCAACAAAAAATCGGAAACTAAATAACAAGCAAATAAAAGATTCCAGCCAATAGATGGCAATAGCAAAATGGTGAATTACTTCCACTTCCATTACACAAGCCTCTAAGTTCAGCCTACGATCAAAATGGCCGAAGACATCGGTTAGAAAAGCTTCCCAATTCAACCAGTAGATGGAAGCAGTTGATGAGTGGTGTTTCAACTTTGACTTGGACACGCCTTCATGCCCCGCCTGCTCTTTTCTTATTGGTTGACAGTGTTTCGTGAGTTCTGTCTTGGAAAATGGCTGCTAACAAGAAAATGATGGATGGTGTATCATGCACAAAAAATTACGCTGATTTACTATTGACGATCTTGTGCTAATATAATATTTATTTATGTATTCAGGCTGATAAGATTCTATAAAGTAAGTTTTTGAATTTATTTATAGAATTTGGACTCAGTTTTAGTTTTATCGTGTAACTTGGGCCAGTACTAGACTTGAATAGTTTTATGCTGTATGAAATGAGGATCTCGCACTTCCATCTTAAACTCATTAATTCTATTTTTATACGATGAATATAAGGGAATAGAACTCAACTATTCATGATCTAATCCCGACCTCTTGCCAGAAAAAAGTTTGAAAAACTACAACAATTCGGTCAAAATATTAGGGTGAAGTTCTTATCTGGCTTGTGATTGGTCGACAGAGTGTAAGGTGATTGTCAGCCAACAATAGAATTAAATTTAAGAGGGGCGTTTCTTGGCTTGCTTCATACATTAACCGTGGTTTTTCAATTGATCAATTCATGAGTTATTAACATACTTCATAACTGCAGGATTATTAATTTATTAGGAATAAGTTTATGCAGAGGAATTGAAATTTTGTGGATTCAAGTTGTTGATGAAATAAGTTTTTTATCAGATAGTGAAGGAATTATTCTAATAGCCTAATTGAAATTTTGAAAATTCCCGTTTTGCATCAGCCCCCTTAGCCGTGGTCCGCACTCCGCCACTCCGCACACCCCACGCGAGGGCCCTGAATATTGGTTCAAACATTGAAAATTTGTTCTCAAATAGTAGATTAGAATTTTTCCTAAAGCTTGAGACCAAATTTATCATTTTTGATCCTGTATTAACCGAGCTGGAGTCATTTTCCCATCTTGCCAGAATCTCTTTTTTGCTCGGAGAGCAATAGGGTCAATATTGTTTGAAAATTTGTTCTCGAATAGTAGAAAACAATATAAGACCAAATTTATAATTTTTGATCCTGTATTAACCGAGCTGGAGTCATTTTCCCCATCTTGGCAGAATCTCGTTTTTGCTCGGAGATCAATAGGGTCAATATTGTTTGAAACATTGAAAATTTGTTCTCAAATAGTAGAAAACAATATAAGACCGAATTTGTCATTTTTGATACTGTATTAACCGAGCTGGGGTCATTTTCCCCATCTTGGCAGAATCTCTTTTTTGCTTGAAGAGCAATAGGGTAAATATTGTTTGAAACATTGAACATTTTTTCTCAAATAGTAGATTAGAATGTTACCTGAAACTTGAGACGAAATCTATAATTTTTGATCGTGTATTACCAAAGCTGCAGTCATTACCC
>CM029548.1:1175531-1210531 GCA_017141385.1 Sogatella furcifera | reverse complement strand
ATGGCATGCAATAATAATATTATTGGTTCAAAATCTTTAAATTTCAATTGAAATCGTAAATGGAAATGTTTCCTACATTTTTTTGATACGTTATTCATAAATTTCAAACCAATATTGACCGAGCAAGAGTCATTTTCCGATCTTGCCAGAATATCTTCTTTGCTTTGACCGACTAAGATAATAAAATAATCAAATCTATGAAAATGAAAATACATTTCGATTAATGAAAAATGACCATGAATTTGTAGTGGAACAGAAAAAGACCATCAACTTTTTTATAATAAATCACGTAAGCTGAGAAGATACCTCGTTACATTACAATTACACTGTAATGGCGTGTCTTCTCAAGTAAAGATTGTCCAAGCAAAGAAGACATTCTGGCAACATGGGAAAATGACTCCAGCTTGGTCAATATTGGTTCAAACATTTCAAATTTTGTCTTAAATTGTAGATTATAATGTTTAATATCATTTGAGACTAAATTTATAATTTTTGAACCAATATTGATCGAGCCGAAGTCATTTTCCCATCTTGCCAGAATGTCTTCTTTGCTTGGACTATAAGGCCACATGGGCAGCTTTTTGCTGCAAATTTTGTCAACACCTGTGAAGATGTTCTGACTCGTTCAAATTTCTAATAAGAATCATGCAATAATATAGTTCTAAATTCGAGTAATTTTGTACAATCAAAAGAAAATTTTCATCCCTTCCCAATTTTGAAATAATGATGATAAGAATTTTTTTTTGCCCAGATTCCAATTAAAATTACGCCATAATTTAGTACTCAATTTCGTATCAATTGAACCACCAAACAAAAAATTTTACCCCTTCTCATTTTAGGGCAGGAGTGATTGAACTGGACCCCATCCTGTGCCAAATACCAAAACAAAGCTAGAATTTATTATTATTTTTATGATAGAAAATCAGCTGGTGCGGCCTGACAAGCATAAAAGTGCTGCAAATATTTGCTGCAAACAAATAGGTCACGATTCATTTTTCTCAGCAGCAGCTAGTTGAGATTTCAGTTTCATTTCAGACAGCTGCGTAATGGCGAGAGATGCGTAGGGGAGTACGTTAGGCGATATCAGCTGATTTTCTATCATTGAAATAATATTGTACAAAACATTGAATAAATTCAAAACTCTAGCTTTGTTTTGGTATTTGGCTCAGGATGGGATCCAGTTACCTCTTTTCAATGACTTCTACCCGAAAATGGGAATGGGTAGAAATTTTGTTTGGTGGTTCAATTGATACGAAATTGAGTACTAAATTATGGCGTAATTTTAATTGGAATCTGGACAAAAACAATTTTCTATCATCATTATTTCAAAATTGAGAAGGGATGAAAATTTCTTTTGATTGTACAAAATTACTCAAATTTAGAACGTTATTATGGCATGATTTTTATTAAAATTTGAACGAGTCGGAACATCTTCACAGGTGTTGACAAAATTTGCAGCAAAAAGCTGCACTACTAACAAGGATGTAAGTCACACAGTATTATAATCTAGTATGGCGGCTCGTACCCACAAAACAGGTGAAGTGCCCGTATCTATTACTGTACAGCACTTCACCTGTTTCGTGGGCACGAGCCGCCAGTGTCTATAGTAATATAATCCCTCTTTCCGAGTCAGGAAACGATTCTATGTCGCAACAAATTGCTTTTGAAAGAGGGACAAAAGATGGAAAATGGAACGGAAAAAGGTACAAATGGGGGACCAGAGACGGTGACAGAGTGTGTAAACTAAAAATAACGCTTCTTCTTTTTTCCTCTTCCACTTTTTCTTCTTTTCCTTCTTTTTCTTCTTTCTTTCTTCTTCTTCTTCCTCCTTCTTCATCCTCCTTTCTTCTTTTCTTATGCTTCTTCTCCTTCCTTCTTCTTTTTCCTCATTGTTCTTTTTCTTCTTCTTCTTCTTCTTATTTTCTTCTTCTTCTTCTTCTATTTCTTCTTCTTGTCCTTCTTCTTCTTTTCTCCTTCTTCTTCTCCTTCTTCTTCCTCTTTTCATTCATCCTCTTTTTCTTCTTCTTCTCCTTCTTCTTCTTCCTCTTTTTCCTCTTTTTCTACTTCTTCTTCCTCCTCCTTTTCTTCTTTTTCTTCTTCTTCACCTTCTCCTTCTTCTTCTTTTCTCCTTCTTCTTCTTCCTTCTTCTTCTCTTTCTTCTTCCTCTTTTCATTCATCCTCTCCTTCTTCTTCTTCTTTTTCTTCTCCTTCTTCTTCTTCTTCTTCCTCTTTTTCTTCTCCTACTTCTTCCTCTTTTCTCCTTCTTCTTCCTCTTCTTCTTCTTCTCCTTCCTCTATTTCTTCTTCTTCTTTCTCTTCTTCTCCTTTTTCTTCTTCTTCTTCTTCCTCTCTTTCTTGTTCTTCTTCTTCCTCTCTTTCTTTTTCTTCTTCTTCTTTTTCTCCTTTTCCTTCTTCTTCTTCTTCTCCTTCTTCTTCTTCTTTTTCTTCTTCTTCTTCTCATTCTTCTTCTTCTTCTTCTTCTTTTCCTCATCTCTATTATTTTTCCAATTGTTTTACGTTATTCTCCCATAAATGTTCCTCTTCTTCTCTCTTTTCACGAGTGCTCATGCTTAGGCCGAAGTGAGCACAAAAGTGTGTAAACTGAAAAGTGACGCTGGCCAAAAGATGTCCCTGGATAATTGGGCGGCCAAATTGTTACCCCCAGAACAAAGAGAGGGTTCCCCGTACTCTGACGATTTTCACAGTTTTCTTTCATTTTTCATCCCCTTGTAGATAGGTGGACATTCGCTTTGTATTATGTTCTCTTTTGCTCGTATTTTTATTCCTTTGTTTGACACCTACACCATACTTTTTCATACCTTTCATACTTTGTTCACTCACTTTATCTTTTCTCTTCTCTTTCACTATGTCTTCTTCTTTTTGTACTACTTCTCCTTCTATTTTCTTCTCCTTCTTCTTCTTCTTCTTCTTCTTCTTCTTCTTCTTCTTCTTCTTCTTCTTTTTCTTCTTCTTTTTCTTCTTCTTTTTCTCTTTCGTCTTCTTCCTCTTCTTTCTTCTCCTTCTTTTCCTTCCCTACTTTTCTTCTTTTATCTTTGTCTTCTTTTCTTTTCCTCTCTCTTTTATCATAATCATCTTCTTCGTCTTCTATTTTCTTTTTTTCTTCTTCTTCTTCTTCTTCTTCTTCTTCTTCTTCTTCTACTCCTTCTCCTTCTTCTTCTTCTTCTTCTTCTTTCTTATTCTTCTTCTCCTCCTCCCTCTTCCTCTTCCTTCTTCTTCTTCTTCTTCTTCCTTCTTCCTTCTTCTTCTTCTTCTTTTTTCTTATTCTTCTTCTTCTTCTTTCTTCTTCTTCTTCTTCTTCTTCTTCTTCTTCTTCTTCTTCTTTATCCTTCTTCTTCTTCTTCTTCTTTTCTCCTCCCCTCTTCCTCTTCCCTTCTTCTTCTCCTTCTTCTTCTTCTTCTTCTTCTCCTTTTTCTTCTTCTCCTCCTTCTCTTCTTCTTCTTCTTCTTCTTCCTCCTTCTTGTTCTTCTTGTTCTTCTTTTCTTCTTCTTCTTCTTCTTCTTCTTCTTTTCTCTTTTTCTTTTTCTCATCTCTATATTTTTACAACTTTTACTATCATTATCCCATAAATTCTCCTTTTCTTTTTCTTTCTACCAGTGCTTATGCTTACACCGAGAATACCATTCATCAGGAACTGTCTTTTTTTAAATAAATTTGATAATTTAGACTAACTTCATTCGCCATTCATATAATAATAATAGTATAAATTGCCATTTGCCATCCATATAATAATCAATGGGCTATACATTTTCCTTCCGAAAAACAGCTCCAAATTACTAACTATCCCAAACCAAAAACGTAATCTGAAACAGTACTATAATGATGTTACGTTTATAACCCATTGAGCCGACTTTACTGACTGGCTGAATAGAAGCCATTTTGAAGCCCAGCCTTCCTCTTACTCTATTGGTGGATAGCGTCAGCTGTTGCCTATGACAACAAACTGTTTGGGCCAATCACAGTCAAGCAATGGTGTCGCTCATTTCTATCGCTCTCCTATTGGTTGAAAATGCAGCACATTCTCATAGCCTATGTTGAATAACAACGCAGAGCTACATTTCATGTCAAATTGGTGTTTCAGTCTCAACTCTATATTACCTTTTTAAAACTCAATAAAAATCAATTATAAATGGAAATAAACTTACTTACATAGTAGTTGCTAGTTTCGACCTGTTGTGGTGGTCATCTTAGGACTGACAAGTCTATTTTTATTAATTTCCAAAGTTTATTTCCATTTCTAAAGCCATTTTGAAGCTCAGCATTTTTATTGAGTTTTAAATTTTAAAGTGGAAAAAAGTATGGATACACAAAACCACAAATCTATATTACCGTTGATACAGAAGACTATATGATTATTGAAACTTCAAATAATTAAAATCGGAGTACCTTCTTTATTACTTTTATTTTACACTACATGTTTCGGTGATGTAGCCATTTTAAAGTGTAAATACACCGTAAATAAAATGTAAATACACTTGAAAATGGCTATATCGCCGAAAAATGTAGTGTAAAATAGAAATATTTTTTTAAAAAAGGGTACTTCGAATTTATGAGTGGCCATAGAAATATTGATGTTTTATGGTTGTTCGGCAAAATTTACATCCTTCTAACATGAGAACGATCATTATTAATATCACTTGATAGAATTATAGTTGATTGAACATAATATTTTTGTTATTACTATTTTGACTGCTCAGTTCAAGCCGGGAATTTCAAACTCATTCAACTACACACTACTGCAAATTCAAGTATGCCTTTATCTAATTTGCAATATATAACTTAATTTACATTCGCAATAAATTGATCTAATTACTGTATGTACTTTGAATTCAATAAAACCAATATTTTTTTAAAGAACTATATTGTTTTGTTGAAGGTGAAACGAAGAACAAAACACATCCGCCAAAAAATCTTCCATAAGAGGTTTGAATTATGTAAATCAGCTGAAAGAGTGCAAACACATAAATTTTGCTAGATTCCCTGAAAAGTGAAAGGCTTGCGTTTCCCAGATTTTCACAGCATGACTGTGACCTAAAAAGTAACAGCTGCAGCATGATGACCTTACTTGCCATTGGCTAAAGCCGCCTGCGACATCAAAATGGGGGAGGAGCTTAGGTCCGAACACTCCGTGGATAGAGTGTAGCTGATGGGCGAATGGAATGGCTCTGATGAGATGGAAAGTGAAAATATTCCACTAATCCGCTTCGAGTGATATCGGGCGTATGCAAAATTATGAACACTACCCCGCCAAGGTTATTATTGGTTGAGAGAGAGAGTGAGAGAGAAAGTGTGAGTGAGAGAGAGAGAGAGAGAAAGTGTGAGTGAGAGAGAAAGAGAGAGAGAGAGAGAAAGAGAGGGAGTGTGAGGTGAGTGGGAGAATGAGAAAATCCTTTTGACACTCAGTGCGTGTGTGATGAGAGCGTCGGGCTTCAATTGAACGTAAAAATATTTCGAATAATACGCCGTGTATTCCTGTAATCTCTCAAATTTCACGCAATTTTCCCATCAATAACGAAAACGATTAAGCATGCATCAGAGCACTCATCGTTCGTGAAAATGCGCGCCGATATTCTAGCCTTAATTTCGTGAAATAATTTTCGACAAAATACTTTACGCCGTACAGTGTAAACGCACCCTAATGCAAAGTGTATAGCGTAAACGCACCGTGTTTGTGTTTTGTCATTACGGTGCCTGATTTACAAGGTTATTGATTTCTGTTGGACAATGAGCTGATTATTGTTGGAAAATTGGAAAAGCGATTCAACCGATCTTGTTCTAACAGAACAGCTGTAATTATTGGATTTTTCGCCTGGTTTGATTTTCAGGTCACTGATCTTAATTATTCATGGGTTGAGTTTTATAAATGGAAACAAACCCAAATTTCGTAATGTTGTTTTCTATTGAAGTGAAAAAGCAAATTTCATAAACGTGTTCGATTTTGATAATTGGATTGTGAAAATGAGAATTAGTATAAACAACTTCGATTGAATTTGGTGAACGGTATGTGATAATTCACTCAGGCATATATCATACAATTGAATGATCGATTTGGGAATACATTATGATGAGATGAGTTATCTAAGAATATAATTATGTGTTTTGATGTATCATGAGATGAATTTATATTCTCCTATAAAAAAAAAATTATTATTATTATTATTATTATTATTATTATTATTATTATTATTATTATTATTATTGTATCATATAACGGTAAATTAGCTATTCCTTTTTCTTTTATTTTATTCATTTATATTTCTTCCTGTTCTTCTTCTTCTTCTTCTTCTTCTTCTTCTTCTTCTTCTTCTTCTTCTTCTACCTCCTCTTCATCTTCTTCTTCTTCTTCTTCTTCCTCTTCTTCTTCTTCTTCTTCTTCTTCTTCTTCTTCTTCTTCTTCTTCTTCTCCTTCTTCTTCTTCTTCTTCTTCTTCTTCTTCTTCTTCTTCTTCTTCTTCTTCTTCTTCTTCTTCTTCTTCTTCTTCTTCTTCTTCTTCTTCCTTCTTCTTCTTCTTCTTCTTCTTCTTCTTCTTCTTCTTTTTTTCTTCTTGTTCTTCTTCTTCCTCTTTTTCTTATTCTTCTTCTTCTCCTCCTCCTTCTTCCTCTTCTTCTCCTTCTTCTTCCTCTTCTTCTTCTTCTTCCATTTCTTTTTATCCTTCTTCCTCTTCTCCTTCTCCTTCTTCCTCTTCTTCTTCTCCTTCTTCTTTTCCTCCTTCTTCTTCTTCTTGTTTTGTTCTTCTTCTTCTTCTTCTCCTTCTTATTCTTCTTATCTCTATTATTTTTACAACTTTTATTATCATTATCCCATAAATTTTCCTTTTCTTTTTCTTTCTACCAGTGCTTATGCTTACACCGAGAATACCATTCATCAGGAACTGTCTTTTTTTTAAATAAATTTGATAATTTAGACTAACTTCATTCGCCATTCATATAATAATAATAGTATAAATTGCCATTTGCCATCCATATAATAATCAATGTGCTATACATTTTCTTTCCAAAAAACAGCTCCAAATTACTAACTATCCCAAACCAAAAATGTAATCTGTAACAGTACTATAATGATGTTACGTTTATAACCGATTGAGCCGACTTTACTGACTGGCTGAATAGAAGCCATTTTCAAGCCCAGCCTTCCTCTTACTCTATTGGTGGCTAGCATCAGCTGTTGCCAATGACAACAAACTGTTTGGGCCAATCACAGTCAAGCAATGGTGTCGCTCATTTCTATCGCTCTCCTATTGGTTGAAAATACAGCACATTCTCATAGCCTATGTTGAATAACAACGCAGAGCTACATTTCATGTCAAATTGGTGTTTCAGTTTCAACTCTATAATTATTACCTTTTTAAAACTCAATAAAAATCTATATCTATAAAAGCGAAATGGCACTTACTGACTGATTGTTCATTCATTCATTCATTCATTCATCACCAGAACTAAAAATCCACTGAACCTAATGCGTTTAAATTTGGCAGGCATGTTCAGTTGGACGTTTAGACCCGCGCCAAGAACGGATTTTAGGAACTTTTCAAGGATACGCCAAATATTTAAGTTATTCTATAGTTTTTCGGCATTTTTTTACTTTTTTCGAGTACCAACCGGTAGAAAATGTTGATATTTGGTAGGTAGGTTCAGATAAGGTCTAGAAATGTTGTGTTAAGATATTTTTAAATTCCGTTCAAGATTACGCCAGTAATCAGGTTTTTCAAAACTGTAGATGTATTGCGGGTTGCATATCTTCCTCCTTGATACTACCAATCCTTTGTTCAGCGAGATTATAGATAAACTAATTTGGAAGATATTGAATCGAGTTACTATGTCCGATATACTTTCCAAGGTTACGCTCAATATCAGCGTTTTACTATTTTTCGGAATTTTCAGAGTTTTTCTTGGATTTTTCGAGAATAGGCTAAATTGGTAGAGAATTTGGGGAACTGGTTCAGATTAGGTCTAGAAATGCTGTGTTCAATAAGCTTTGAATCCCTTCTGAACGGAATTTGCAGGCGAGCGAAGCGAGCATGTTTTCTCAGTTTACACTGACAGAGGTTATGCAGGCGAGCGAATCGAGCCTGTTTGACTTACTGACACAGCTGATACTGTCAGGTGACAAGGGGGCGGAGCCCCCTGGCTAGGCGGAGAAGGCGAGCGAAGCGAGCCTGCTGGCTAGTCAATTATAAATGGAAATAAACTTACTTACATAGTAGTTGCTAGTTTCGACCTGTTGTGGTGGTCATCTTAGGACTGACAAGTCTATTTTTATTTATTTCCAAAGTTTATTTCCATTATAAGTGATTTTTATTGAGTTTTAAATTTTATAGTGGAAAAAAGAATGGATACACAACACCACAAATCTATATTACCGTTGATACAGAAAACTATATTATTATTGAAACTTCAAATAATTAAAATCGGAGTACCTTTTTTATTACTTTTATTTTACATTACATGTAAATTACATTACATGATATAGCCATTTTAAAGTGTAAATACACCGTGAATAAAATGTAAATACACTTGAAAATGACTATATCGCCGAAAAATGTAATGTAAAATGAAAATAGTTAAAAAAAAGGGTACTTTGAATTTATGAGTGGCCTTAGAAATATTGATGATTTATGGTTTTTCGGCAAAATTTACATCCTTCTAACATGAGAACGATCATTATCAATATCGCTTGATAGAATTATAGTTGATTGAACATAATATTTTTGTTATTATTATTTTGACTGCTCAGTTCAAGCCGGGAATTTCAAACTCATTCAACTACTAACACACTACTGCAAATTCAAGTATGCCTTAATCTAATTTACAATTTATAACTTAATTTACATTTGCAATAAATTAATCTAATTACTGTATGTACTTTGAATTCAATAAAACCAATATTTTTTAAAGAACTATATTGTTTTGTTGAAGGTGAAACGAAAAACAAAACACATCCGCCAAAAAACCTTCCATGAGAGGTTTGAATAATACAGGTTTGAAACATAAATTTTGCTAGATTCCCTGAAAAGTGAAAGGCCTGCGTTTCCCAGATTTTCACAGCATGACTGTGACCTGTGAAATAACAGCAGCACGATGACCTTACTTGCCATTGGCTAAAGCCACTTGCGACGTCAAAATGGGGGAGGAGCTTAGGTCCGAACACTCCGTGGACAGAGTGTAGCTGATGGGCGAATGGAATGGCTCTGATGAGATGGAAAGTGAAAATATTCAACTAATCCGCTTCGAGTGATATCGGGCGTATGCAAATTTATGAACACTGCCCCGTCGAGGTTATTATTGGTTCAGAGTGAGAGAGAGAGAGAAAGTGTGAGTGAGAGAGAGTGAGAGAGAGTGAGAGAGAGAGAAAGTGTGAGTGAGAGAGAAAGAGAGAGAGAGTGTGTGAGATGAGTGGGAGAATGAGAAAATCCTTTTGACACTCAGTGCGTCAGTGTGATGAGAGCGTCGGGCTTCAATTGAACGTAAAAATATTTCGAATGATTCGCCGTGTATTCCTGTAATCTCTCAAATTTCACGCAATTTTCCCATCAATAACGAAACCGATTAAGCATGCATCAGAGCACTCATCGTTCGTGAAAATACGCGCCGATATTCTAGCCTTAATTTCGTGAAATAATTTTCGACAAAATACTTTACGCCATATAGTGTAAACGCACCCTAATGCAAAGTGTATAGCGTAAACGCACCGTGTTTGTGTTGTCATTACGGTGCCTGTAACAAGGTTATTGATTTCTGTTGGACAATGAGCTGATTATTGTTGGAAAATTGGAAAAGCGATTCAACCGATCTTGTTCTAACAGAACAGCTATAATTATTGGATTTTTCGCCTGGTTTGATTTTCAGGTCACTGATCTTAATATATATTGATGGGTTGAGTTTTATGAATGGAAACAAACCCAAATTTCGTAATGTTGTTTTCTATTGAAGTGAAAAAGCAAATTTCATAAACGTGTTCGATTTTGATAATTGGATTGAGAAAATGAGAATTAGTAAACAACTTCGATTGAATTTGGTGAACGGTATGTGATAATCCACTCAGGCATATATCATACAATTGAATGATCGATTTGGGAATACATTATGATGAGATAAGTTATCTAAGAATATAATTATGTGTTTTGATGTATCATGAGATGAATTTATATTCTCCTATGAAAAAAAAAAATTATTATTATTATTATTATTAGTATTATTATTATTGTTATTATTATTATTATTATTATTATTATTATTATTATTATTATTATTATTATTATTATTATTATTATTATTATTATTATTATTATTATTATTATTATTATTATTATTATTATTATTATTATATCATATCACGGTAAATTAGCTATTCCTTTTCCTTTTATTTTATTCATTTATATTTATCTACAAGATGGACTGTATAACAATGATACTTATAGTTATAGGTGGAAACGTGGGCATATGTCCCAATCGTCTTATTTCCTGATCTTTATGAGAATTATTCAAATATGTGTATCAATATACAAGTGTGTATCATATATTTATTCAAATATACGTTCAAATTAATGAACTAGTTCAAAATCACAAATTTATACTTTCAAATACAGTAAATTTCAATCAATTCAAGTAATTTATGTACCTAGCCTATAATAAATCTAGATGAATTTCAGCAAAATATTTGAATTGAATTAAAAATTGGAGTAAAAGAGCACAAACATTAAAAACTTCATTTGAAAATGAAAAATAAAATTTGAAATGAAATAAAATTTCATTTGAAAGTTTCAAGCCGAAAATTCTTAGGTGATAACAGTTTTGTCTATTCCTTGTTATTCTGTGCGATGTCACTTAGCTATCTATGCCAATTGATGTCATTTTTTGAATCAATGGAAGCTTCACATCAGCTGTTAGTAGGTTACATCACGTAAAAAGGCACACAGACGAAACCTTTGTCATCTGCTATACGTGTCATGGATAGTGTTATAAATAGAATAAATAGATAGATATAGATAGTTGCTTTTCAAAAATATGACCAATGTACAATCATTCATCACCCCCAAACCCCCCCCTAAAACTAATGTTGCCCAAATTAATTGAATCGACTGCAGAAATCACAAATAATTGATGTTTTGAAACATCTCCAACCTCCCCTGTGTGAAGCTAGTGAAAACATTTTCGAAAATAGATCGAAGCTATGCGAAATTTTCATAAATTCCATTTTCAGTTCTGGCATATCGCCACTCGCTAATTGAGATTCATGGTAATTGAAATTCTCGCAAAACCTCCTTCCCCTTCACAATCCTAAGGGGGAAGGGGGCTCCTTTGGGAATCGATAATGAAGAAGAACCTTCCCCCTCAGGTCCGCCCCTTCACTCAAACATGTTTGCGCGAATCAGCTGATGATTTTTCAAAAAGTAATCAGTTGCTCACCTGAGATTTGTGTTGGTTGGTGGAGTTTTGAGTACCCATGAAACAGTTGAAGTGCCTGTATCTTTTACCGTACATCACTTCACCTGTTTCGTGGGCACGAGCCGCCAGTGGAAACTTTGACGTTGGAAAATTGAATAGATAGGAAATTGGAGTGCGTGCCCTGGTGACACACTAATGAATCATTGTTGTCAGTGGTCAGGCTTTTTTTGAAGAGATGGATGCGGTTATGGAGGAAGAAGAATACAGCATACAACATGAAAAAAGCAAACTTTTTTAGTAAATATTGATGTAAAAATTACTGTACATCGATGAAAATTGAGGTACTTTAATAAGAATTTCTAACCTGTGTGATAATAATTGATTGAGTACAATAGCTGACGCCAAAAAATAGGCAGTTTGTGCGCTTCAACAGCTGATTTTGTCAATTATTGAAGTTCGAATCAAATTGGAAATTGAGAGAGACAATAGATGCCTCTTATCAGTGGTTAGTAGGTTACATCACGTACGAGAGACAGATGAAATCGTCTAACTTTTTAACGACAGCTTTCCAGTATATGAAATTGAATATGAAGTTGTGTCATAGCTTCCTTTATCTGATATAGAGTATCAATTGTCGCTACTTATGATACTTGGAAATTATTTCTTTGCTTATTCTAGATAGTTTTGATAAGTTATTAGCTTATGTCATTTCCAGTTTCATTTTATGTTAATGTCGCCAAGAAACTGTCACTAATCGATTGTCAGTAAAAGTTTTTTCTCCCATTAATTAAATAATTATTGTATGTAAATGTCATTGGTAACTTAATAAATCAATACATAACATGAAAGATGTTTCAATTCAATTTACGGCGTGACTCCCATTCAGTACAACCAGTATTTTGTAAATTTATTCAGGGACATTCAGAATCGACTCATTTCAAAAAACATCACCTCAACCTCCCTGCTACAAATTCAAGGGCGTATAAAATGATATACAATAATGTTTTCCATTCGACGATTTTCCTGTTACAATAATGTTCCTACATGAACCACCCACCCTGCATCATAGAGTCTGTCCAAGCGAAGAAGATATTCTGGCAAGATGGGAAAATGACTCGACCTCGGTCAATATCTGTTCAAAAATCATCAATTTGGTCTCAAATTGTAGGAAACATTGTGATCTACACTTCGAGACCTAATTCATAATTTTTGAACCAATATTGACTGAGCTGGAGTCATTTTCCCATCTTGCCAGAATGTCTTCTTTGCTTAGACAGACTATACAACCATAGTATTATGGGATTGTATTCGCTAATTAACAATACTGTTTTCAGGGTCGACTGAAATTGGAGGAATATCGGGGGGGGGGGAGTGATGGGGGGATTAGGGGATGTTTTGTGCATGGATGTCACTGAATTGGGGGGTTGGAAGGGGGGGAGGAGTGATTTTGTGAGGTGGGGTGGAACTGAATTTAAGGGTATGCACCTCAACGAACAAAGTTGGAGCTATTTTAATTAGAAGGGAGAATTTTACCGGGATGATGATGATGATCAATTAATTTGGTGGTGGAAGGGGGGTGGGTAGTTTTATGTGAGTTCAGCTGTGTGATCGGATACTGGTGTGTCATTTTGTGAGGGGTGGGGGTGGGAAATATTTTTCAGCAAAATATTCTGTTGTGTAGTAAGCCTCTTTTGCAGTTCACAAGCTGTTTGATAAGTTTGTTGAATTATTTATTTGGGGAGTTTGAAGTGGGAGGTTTTGTCAATTATTTTGGAATGGTAAAAGTTCATAGGTGGCTGATTTGATGAAAGGTGAAACATACAAGGAAATTGAGTAATGTGAGTCAATTTAAAAATAAAGTTTTTGGTACACTTGATAGAAACTAGCCAGTTTCGATCTACTTGACAGGCTTTGAAAACCTTTATTTTCCACACTAGTGCGGAATAAACGGAGATATTTGGGCCTTATAGCCGTACAAGATAGGAAAAATCCGCTGTCAAAAAAATTTTCCGTTGACTTAGCAGCGCATTTCATGCAAATTGGTCGACTGAACAGGTAAGTCGACTATTTCGAACATTCTACAACTGATTGCATCAGACGATTTAGCAGATGATTTTCTTCAAGCAGTAATTTTTGTTCCGTATTGTTCCACACCTAACCTTTTGTTTTGATTGGGAGTTGATTTTAGCGACTGATAACCTTCGTTCAAATTAGAATCCTGAATTTATTTTAAAACAAAAAACGGAAGTTACCAATATGGAATTCAGCAAGTTCAATTTGTATGTCGTATTTATAGAAACTTTTTCATCTTATTCTAATTAGCCTTTCTATAAAGTGTACTGAAGACACAACAAATACACAACACGTTACGAAAAGCTTTGCGACGTCGCGAATACTCCATCTTTCAGTAAAGCTCCTATTCTTGACGTCGCAAAACGACGTTTTAAGAACTAGTGGTGTAATATACTATTGGAAGATTGATGACAAAATCGAACATCATGATGGCACTAGCGGCTCGTGCCCACGAAACAAATGAAGTGCTGTACAGTAAAAGATACGGGCACTTCACTTGTGAGAACGAGCCGCCAGTGACATCATCAACTCATTTTTCTCACAAAAACCTGAATTATAAGCTCTAGAATGATGTTGATTGACTAATCTCAAATGAAACCATCCTCAGTTGTTTTCTAACGATATAGGAAAACATAATTTTCGATAAAACGCTACAACACCATAATATACAATGTGATGGTGTAGTGGTAACCCTGTCAATTTTGGCGCGCCTGCATTAAAAAATGGGATTCACAGAGTGCACGTGCCCTATGTAGGCTGTCAGGTTCAACCTTAAACCTCAAGGTTCAACCTAAGGCCTTGAGGTTGAGCCTACAACCTTACAAGCCGCCACGGCTAGGCCTCACTGATCCGCAAGTCGTTTATCACATACGAAAAAAGAGTTCGAACTTACAGCATATTTTTCCATGTTCCTTCTTTTTCTATTCCATTAATCAATGTATTTACTTTCTCACTCTTCTACTTTCTAAGTATCTACTCTCTTGCTACTCATATACTTATTCTGTTTCCGTTCCTTTTTAAAATCTTCGTGAAATTTATCATTGTTGATAAATTTGTTTCATGATGATGATTTATTGAGCATGAAAAAGTATTATTGAGTAACAATTCTCCTCACTATTTTCCTTATTTCAAGTACGATTTCTTTAATTTAGTCAGCTATACTTTCTCTTTCCACTTCCATAAGTTCTCTCTCATTTTCCGCTTTTCACTGTCCTTTTCCCATAACTCTCTCTCTCTCTCTCTAACTTTCTGCCTCTCTTTTTCTCTCAGTAGGGCGACCACTAAGTTCTCTTCCCACTTTCATAAGTTCTCTCTCATTTTCCACTTTTCACTGTCCTTTTCCCATAACTTTCTCTCTCTCTCTCTCTCTCTCACTTTCTGTCTCTCTTTCTTCTCTCAGTAGGGCGACCACTAAGTTGTGACCAAAACATGTAAAATTTACGATGACAACTTCAAGGGTACACTTTTGCCCGAATATATAAAATGCAAGAAAAGTAGCCAACACCGTAGTTCTAGTGGAACGATATGTTTATTGTGGAAACCGAGTGGGGGATAAAAAAGAAGGTAAAGAGAAAGAAGAGGGAAGATGATGAGAAGAACAACGAATGAGAAGGAGAAAAATATGAAGTTGAGAAGGAGCCAGTGAAGAAGAGGAGTGGGATGAGGAGATTGAAGGGGAAGAGAAGGAGGAGGAAAAGAAGAGGAAGTAGAAGAAAAAGAAGAAGAAGCAGAAAAAGAAGGAGGAGGAGAGAAAGAAGAAGAAGATGAACGGAGATAAATAAGAAGGAGAAGAATCGAGGAAAAAAGTTTAACGGAGAAGAAGAAGAAATAGAAAGGAGAAAGAGAAAGAGAAAGGAGAAGAAGGAGGAGAAGAAGCGAGAAGATGAAGTTGAACGGTGAAGTGGAAGGAGGAGATGAAGCCAGAAGAAGAAAAAAAAACAGAGAGGAAGAAGGAAAGGTGAAGCGAAGAAAAAGAAAACTACGAAAAAAGAAGAGAAGAATAAAGAAGAAGAAAAAGAATAACGAAGAAGACGAAAAGAAGAAGAAGAAGGAGAAAGAGAAGGAAAATAACGGAGGAGACGAAGAAGGAAAAAAGAGAAGAAAAGAAGTGAAAAAGGAGATGAAGAAGAGAAAAGGATAGAAGACAAGAAGAGAAAAAAAGAAGAAGAAGAAAAGAAAAAGAAGATTAAGAGAGGAGAAAGGAAGAAGCCAAGAAGAGAAAAAGAGAGAAGAAAAAGAGAGAAAAAGAAGAGAAAAAGAGTGAAGAAGAAGAAGGAGTTGGAGTTGTAAGAGGAGGACAAGAAGATGAAGGTGGAAGAGAAGGAAGGAGGGGGAGAAGAGGACGGAAAGAAATATATGAAAAGATGATAGAGGATAAGGAGTAGGAAAAGTAGAAAGAAAAAAGTAGAAAATAGAGTTAGGAAGAATACTGGAAAGTGATAGAAGATGAGAAAACCTCAGGGGATGAAAAAAGAGATAAGAGAGAACAGAGTAAGGTATGAGTTGCTAAAGTGCTTCAGATTTGTTTGCATCAATAACTTCGAAGCGATACAGATAGCGCAAGTGAATAGAACAGTAGAAAGTCAAGAAGAAGTAAAAAAAACTGTGGTTGTGCTGCCGTCACACCCTGCAGAAAACAACACGACACGACAAAATGGTGGCACTAAATATGTTTCATTTCACACCGAGCCGAACACTACACAAAGGGATATTTTATCGATTTTTATACGATTTGAAACAAACAAGATTTGTAAATCTTAACCAAATCTCAGAAATGGCGATCAAAAATCGCCAAATTTAGAAAACATAGCACAAGTGATGAATTTGTGTTTAGTAGCGATTCGGCGATTTTTGATCGCCATTACTGAGATTTGGGTAAGATTTACACAATCGCCACCAGTTAACTTTCTCTTCATAATCCGACTCTCTTCAATTTCCATTAATAAAAAATTCCATTTTATGATGCTTTATGCAGTTATAACCCTTATAGTTGAAAAATGTCGTTTTATAGCATATTTTCCCAATTATCTCAATAACCGTTGACGTTACAAACTTTGATTCATTGAATTTCTCAGCTAATTTTACATAGGAATTGATCATTTTAGAACCTCACTAAAGCCTCTAAAAATGAGAAATAAGAAAAATGGATATATTTTGAAAAATCTCAATTTTCCACCATTGTTATCTCGGTAACAAAACGATTTCGGGGGCTGGTCCCATGGAACGTTTTTGTCTACTTGGTGTAAGGAATCAGCCTTAGAAGTATTGCACATTCCTCCTGAAAAAACCTGTATAGATATATTTTTGCTAAGAGCTTATCCCCTTTTCACCCGAAAAAAGACGGAGTCGGTCGATTTCATTGTCCAACGAACTTGACTTGTATAAAAGTATGAAGAATATATGTTCTGAATTTGAAGTTGATTAATTGAGGCGTTCGAAAGTTATTGTCGAACATACAAACAAACAAACGAACGAACAGACGGACAACGACTTCGGCCGTGAGTCCAAAGTACAGGAACTCGCTACAGCTCTGTTAACAACATCAGTTGTTAGAGCGCACATGGAGCAGACGACACCGCCTTCCTCTTGACCACAGCTATTCAGTGAGAGAGGAAATAGAGACAAAATGTTTGTGAGAGAGTGATAGTGAGTGAGAGACATGTAAATTGTCAGAAAGAGCTGATATTGGAGTCAAAATCTCTGTGTGTGATAGACAGAGATAGAGCGAGTACATTTTCTGTATGACAGACGGAGAAAGTATGATAGAACACGTTCAATGCGGGCTATAAACTTCACTCGTGTTTGTGCTATGGAACTCACCCTCATACATTATAGTCTGTCCAAGCAAAGAAGACCCTCTGGCAAGATAGGGAAATGACTCCAGCTCGGTCAATATTGCTTCAAAAAATATTTATTCGGTCTCAAATTGTAGATTAGAATGTTCCCTACGACTGAGACCAAATCGATCATTTTTGAACCAATATTGACCGAGCTGGAGCCATTTTCTAACCTTGTCAGAGGGTCTTCTTTGCTTGTACAGACTATACCCGTACTACAAAATGTCTTTGTTTACTCAAAACATCAAAGCTTTATTACCGAGCAGCGCTCCTGGAATCAGACTATAGTCTGTTCAAGCAAAGAAGACCCTCTGACAAGATTAGAAAATGATTCCAGCTCGGTCAATATTAATTAAAAAATTATCAATTTGGTCTCACATTGTAGAGAAGAATGTTTCCTACAATTTGAGACCAAATATATGATTTTTGAACCAATATTGACCGAGCTAGGATCGTTTTCTCAATTTGCCTGAATGTCTCCTTCGTATGCTTGCTGTGTATGGTTCTCGCAAGCTGAGAAGACACCCCGGTATAATGTGAGGTGTATTGAAACTGCGTGTCTTCTCAGCTTTAACAAACTATATACAGTACTATCACGGTCCTCGCCTGCGTCTACATGCGTTCCTGAATGGATTTATGTCCTGAAGAATCTTTCGCATTTTTAATAATTATTTGAGATGATTGTTCGAAATTGATTTCGTACTGAGAAAGTAGTAGTATTGTCTGTCCAAGCAAAGAAGACCCTCTGGCAAGATAGGGAAATGACTCAAGCTCGGTCTATATTGGTTCAAAACGCATCAATCTAATCTCAAGTTGTTGGAAACAATTTGATCTACTATTAAAACCACATTTATAATTCTTGAACGAATATTGACCAAGCTGTAGTCATTTTCCCATCTTGCCAGAGGGTCTTCTTTGCTTGGACAGACATAATAATTGTTCTACTGATTGTTGGGGGTGTCAAAGAAAATTCATTCTTTTAGACAATTCTAGGACTATCCAACCATCATTAGATTGTCTTTGGTGGAACATAAATGAGATAAATTTTCCAATACAGAAACTGTAGCAATTTTAATGAAACCCAACTAAGCCGTTCCGATCAGTTTGTGATTGATTGTTAGTTTCGCACAAGGTCAATATTATCAAGATTTAATAGAGAGAACAGTTTGGAGAATAATGATCTTTGCTGATTCTTTGAGATTTTCATGTTCGAGTTATCATTCTGGAAGAAGAAGAAGAAGAAGAAGAAGAAGAAGAAGAAGAAGAAGAAGAAGAAGAAGAAGAAGAAGAAGAAGAAGAAGAAGAAGAAGAAGAAGAAGAAGAAGAAGAAGAAGAAGAAGAAGAAGAAGAAGAAGAAGAAGAAGAAGAAGAAGAAGAAGAAGAAGAAGAAGAAGAAGAAGAAGAAGAAGAAGAAGAAGAAGAAGAAGAAGAAGAAGAAGAAGAAGAAGAAGAAGAAGAAGAAGAAGAAGAAGAAGAAGAAGAAGAAGAAGAAGAAGAAGAAGAAGAAGAAGAAGAAGAAGAAGAAGAAGAAGAAGAAGAAGAAGAAGAAGAAGAAGAAGAAGGTAGAGGGGAAAGAAGAGGTGGGAAGGAGACATTGGAAATGAAGAGGATTAGAGAATAAGAAAATCGAAAGAGAGAATAAGAGGAAATTAAAAAGAGAACGGAGTTCGAGATGAGTTGCTAAAGTGCTTTAGATTTTTGTTTGTACGATTAATTTTCCGATTTTCCGAATTTTACGATTGATCTTTGCTGATTCTAATGAGATTTTCATGTTCGAGTTATCATTCTGGAAGAGAATTCAAGAATTGAAGAACAATTCAATGATCATTTTATTGAAGTTCGACGAAGTATGCAAATAAGCAGTGTGAGAACATCATGTAGCCTATATAATATATATGTATTTGATAGTGATACAACCAGCTCAGGGCTCAGTCAAGAATGATTGTTTCTCAAATGTTGATATACACGATATGAAGTTTATTAGGAAATGAGATTTCGTTGCTACTCCATTCTAATACAGAGAATCTCCTTCCAAGATTGTGTTTACTGATATATTATGAAAGCTTTTATCTAGAGAGATTATACGAAATCAATATTATGATTCACGAATACGAACATCTAGACAGCAAATCAAATAAAGAAATATCATTGATCAAAGCTTAATGGAATTGATTCAGCCCACGATTACTATAAAAAATTTATGCAAGTCTGACTACTCAACGGAACTATAAATAACTAGCCGGCAGGCTCGCTTCGCTCGCCTTCTCCACCTAGCCAGTGGGCTCCGCCCCCTGGACCCCCGACAGTATAGGCAGTGTAAGTGAGTCAAATAGGCTCGCTTCGCTCGCCTGCAAAACCTCTGTCAGTATCAGATAAGAAAAACAGGCTCGCTTCGCTCGCCTGCAAACTCCGTTCAGAAGGGATTCAAAATTCATTGAACACGGCATTTCTACACCTAATATGGACCTGTTTACCCAATTTCAACATCTTCTGCCAATTTGTTCTAGAAAAATCTAAGAAAAATTCCGAAAATTACAAAAAATAGTAAAACGCTAATATTAAGCGTAACCTTGGGAAGTATATCGGACATAGTTTGAAACTTGATTCAATATCTTCCAAATTAGTTCATCTATAATCTCGCTGAACCATTGAATTTACAGTAAGGATTGGTCGTATCAAGGCGAAAGATATGCAACCCGCAACACATCTACAATTTTGAAAACCTGATTACTGGCGTAATCTTGAACGGGTTTCAAAAATATTTCAACACAATCCAGACCTTATCTGAACCTGCCCACCGAATTTCAACATTTTCTACCGATTGGTTCACGAAAAAATGAGGAATACGCCGAAAACCTCTAGAAAAACTAAAATATTTGGCGTATCCTTGAAAAGTTTTTAAAATCCTTTCTTAGCGCGCGTCTGAACGTCCAACTGATTTTAGTTCTGGTGATGAATGAATCAGTCAGTGATTGAATCAGTCAGTCAGTGCCATTTCTTTTATATAGATATAGATAGAATAATGCCCGGTTTTTTCAAGCACAATCAAATTTGATGTACCCTCAAGTTCACTACACTTTACTACATTTCCTATACTTATCATAGAAAATGTCAGCTGTTCATCAAAATTTGAGGGTCCCTCAACTTTGAGTGTGCTTGGAACCCGGCATCAGAGTTATGACGGATTTAATTGTCTATAATAATAAAAATAGTATAATTTTTAATGGCAATGGAACTAGATTTCCTAGCAAGAAGTACTCTTAGAATAAATAAGGGAAAGGAAATACCGTGTAGAAGAAGGAAGAGTTATAGCGAGAAGTTCATGGCAGAGGGAGTAAAAACATGTAGGAGAGGAAGAGAAATGAAAACATTAATATTGATGCTAACAAACGAAGAAAAAATTATAATAATGAGGCACTCTTCCCCCTCTCCTCGCCAGACCCAGCGGTTTCCTGATACAATCAATCAGTAATGCAAGGCAATCTGAAAAATATTTTCTATAGTCTGTCCAAGCAGAGAAGACATTCTGGCAAGGTGGGGAAATGACTCCAGCTCGGTCAATACTGATTTGAAAATTATAAATTTTGTCTTGAATTGTAGATCAAAATGTTTACTACAATTTGAGAGCAAATGTGTAGGTTTGGAACTTATATTGACCGAGTTGGATTTATTTCCCCATCTTGCCAGAATGTCTTGTTTGCTTGGACAGACTGCACCAGACCCGGCCCTGTCTGTATATCGTTAATAATCCATCATTCAGTGAGAGCATTACCGCTTTTGCTAGCTGATTTATGATAGACCATACAACGCAGACTCATACGCTTTCTCTTTCTCTTCTTACTCACTTCTCTTTTCTCTCTTCACTTCCTCTTTTTTCTCTCGTTTATTCCTTCTTCTCTTTCTTTATTCTTTTTCTTTCTTCAACCACTCTTTTCTATCTCTATTACTCTTACTGTAACTCTTTAACTTTAGGTTATCTCATGTCTCTCTCTCTCTCCACTCTCTCTCAATATTATAATTTCTCTTTCATCTATACTTATATCAAATATTTTCAACAGTTATCTGTTTACTCTTCCTCTATATTTATCCAATTTTCTCTTAAATACTCTTCTCTTCTTTTTCTCTTTCAGTTTTTCACTCACTCGCTGTTCAATGCCCTACTCTCTCTCATTCCTCAGATCACTTTTTCAGTACTACTATCCATTTTCCTCTTCATTTTCTCTCTTTCTTCTTTCTCTTCTCTTCCTTTTGTATCTTCTCTTCTAAATTTTTCACTTGCAGTTTTTTGATCTTCCAAGTTCTCACTCATTTCTCAGAATATCTATCAGATCAAAATTGTGCATTAATAATTGGTTCAAGAATTATAAATGTGGTATCAATAGTAGATTCTCATTTTATTTTTCAATATGAGTATCACTAATTTTTAAGTCCAATCCCTTTTAAAACAAGAAAGTCTTCTCTATCTGTTGACAGACTATACACAATGTGTGTTATTTTGTTACTTTAGATTTTTTGTTGGAAATCGAGTACTCTAGTCTTAAAGAAGATCAATTATTTATTTGATCAATATTGGTTCAAAATATTGATCAATATTAAATTCACAATTCCGGTCTACAATTTGAAGGTAATCAATACTTGCGATACTCTAATAATGACTGAGCTGGTAAGTAAATCTTGGAATCTTTTGCTAGTACATATTTGCATTAGAATTCAGAATATTCACATTATTCAATTGACTAATTGAAAAATTAACTAAGGAAATATAATAGGTAGAAATGGAATGACACTAATTATAATACAATGTTATTCAGATACAATTAGAATTAATGGGAAGCTTCTGTTGAAATTGGTTTATTTCAACACATCATACAATGGCTCAGTTGGGAAGAGAATGTTTGAGCTGAGTGACGTAACGACATGCGATTGGCTGTGGGCGGAGCTTTCAGTAGCCAATGGGAACGGGAGGCGTGGCTCACAAACAACGTCATACACTGTTTTAAGAGAAAAGCTTGTACTGAAATTTTCTCTACTCGTATTTGGGTATACGTGTGAAACTATCATCTGCTGCGGAAACTATTGAACAGACGCAAAGCTCATTCGTATAAACAGTAAATAATACAAATTCTTATTCCATAGATTATCTCTGATTATAGTGTTACTTGTTAATGTTTGGAATGTATAGAATCCACAAATTCTAATAAAAAAGGATCCGAGTATGATGTGTATTGTTGTTTAAACGATCGATTAATAAGGTAAATATTGTGAAAATTACCAAGAGCAGGTATAGTCTTTCCAAGCAAAGAAGAGCCTCTGCCAAGATGAGAAAATGACTCCAGCTCGGTCGATATTGGTTCAAAAATAATTGATTTGGTTTCGAATTGTAGATCAGAATGTTCCTTACAATTGAGACTGAATCAATGATATTTTAACCAATATTGACCGAGCTGGAGTCATTTTCTCATCGTGGCAGAGGCTCTCCTTTGCTTGAACAGACTATAGAGTATTATTATTATTATTGTTCATAGGGTATTACGTTGAATATACTAACTCTAAGGCACTGGCGGCTCGTTCTCACTAAACAGGTGAAGTGCCCGTATCTCTTACTGTACAGCACTTCTCTTATTTCGTGCTCTATGGTCTGCCCGCCAGTGCTCTATGGTCTTGAAGACTTTAGCGACTGCGAAAAAATCGTATTTCTTGGTATTCCACAATAGTTCTGTTTCGAAGATATAATTCCAATTTTCAATTCTATACAATATTTTAGAAGAAATTTTGTGATTTGATTCATTTGGAATAATTTATTGCTCTAAATTCAAAATTTTTATAATTCGGGATTTCTCCTGGACTATAAATTTATTCTTAATTGAAGTGCTACGAAAATCTAACCTAGTTTCGAACTTTATTATTCATCAAAATTTGGTATGGAGACGTTTTGGACATTAGTCTGTGTTTTCAACCAATAAGTTATTGTTTCTGTAAAATGAATAAATAAATAAATGAATAAATAAATAAATAAATAAATAAATAAATAAATAAATAAATAAATAAATAAATAAATAAATAAATAAATAAATGAATAAATAAATAAATAAATGAATAAATGAATAAATAAATAAATAAATAAGTATATAAATAAATAAATGAATAATAATCCAATAATAATCCTCTCAAGAATATTGATTTTGCTAATAATATTGGAGATCGAGATGCCTTTAGAATAAAATGCCTTGTTTAATCAGTACTGTGAAAAAACTATTGAAAAAATTATTCAATAGTTCTCCATTGTCAGTTCTGATTATCAACTTATTTTCACCATATAAAACAATAGTAGGCCTACTTAGCTATTTAAAAAGTCAAAAGTACAAAGCAGAGTAAATGGGGAACTAAATTTCAATGAATTACAGAACATGAATTTCTGTGAATGAATACGTGTGATATTTGCTCCAAGAGATAGATGAGAATTACATTGTTCCTATTAGAAAAGATTCTGCTGTTCAGAAAATGGCCGACTATATTCTGTCCAAGCAAAGAAGACAAGGGCAAGTTCTGGCAAGTTGGGAAAATGACTCCAGCTAAGCCATTATCCGTTCAAAAATTTTAGATATGGGTTTGAATTGTTAGAATAATTTTCCTCTACAATGAAACTAGTAGTAACTTGAAACTAGTTTCATATTTTTTGAACCAATATTAACCGAGCTGGAGCTATTTCTACATCTTATTACCATAATGTCTTCTTCGCTTGGTCGGACTATACTAATACTGCCTACTCTTGAAAGCTGTACTAATGTTCTAATGTGAACAAAATCCTTCTCTCCAGAATAATACCTTCTTTAATAATGTCGATTATAACTTGAAACGACTAGAGTAGTATAGGGCACACATTAATCTGCCCAGAGCCAAAGTAGTGCTCTGCTACTAGTAGAGCTTATAGAGCTTATAGAGCTTATAGAGTTAGAGAGCTATAGAGCTATAGAGCTATAGAGCTATAGAGCTATAGAGCTAGTAGAGCTATAGAGCTTCCGGCAAAAAATGAAGGACCTTGGCAGTTACAGACAAATCACAGAGCTCCAAAAAACTTGGCAACCGGGCAACATTCCAGGACGAAAGCCCTGAGCGAGATAATTTAATTGCCCCTACAAAGAAACTTATGATTATTATGGTGATACAGTCTGTCCAAGCAAAGAAGACCCTCTGGTAAGATGGAAAAATGACTCCAGCCCGGTCAATATTGGTTCAAGAATGAGTAATTTTATCTTGAATTGTGGGGAACATGCTACTCTACGATTTAAGATGAAGATTATAATTTTTGAACCAATATTGACCGAGCTGGAGTCGTTTTCCCAGCTGGCTAGAGGGTATTCTCTGCTTGAACGAACTATAGCAATGTTGGTTGGAGGGGGAGGTTTGAATCGAAATGGGGGTTCAGGAGAGGTTGGGAGGAAGTAGGTGAGATGGAGATGATAAAGGAGGAGGAGGAGTAGATGAAAGAGAAGAGAAATGAGAAAAAGTAGGCAGATAAGGAGAAGAAAGAGAATGAGGATGAAAATGAGGAGGAGTACTAGGAGCAGTGGGAGAAGAGGGATAAGAAGGAAGAGGAGGAGGAGAAGGAAGAGGTGAAGAAGGAGGAGGAGGAGTAGAAGGAGGAGGAGAAGGAGGAGAAGGAGGAGAAGGAGGAGAAGGAGGAGAAGGAGGAGAAGGAGGAAAGGAGGAAGGAGGAGAAGGAGGAGAAGGAGGAGAAGGAGAGGGAGGAGAAGGAGGAAGGAGGAGAAGGAGGAGAAGGAGGAGAAGGAGGAGAAGGAGGAGAAGGAGGAGAAGGAGGAGAAGGAGGAGAAGGAGGAGAAGGAGGAGAAGGAGGAGAAGGAGGAGAAGGAGGAGAAGGAGGAGAAGGAGGAGAAGGAGGAGAAGGAGAGAGGGGAGAAGGAGGAGAAGGAGGAGAAGGAGGAGAAGGTGGATGGGGAGGATAGGGGAAGGAGGAGAAGGAGGAAAGGAGGAGAAGAGGAAGGAAGAAGGAAGAAGAGGAGAAGGAGAAGGAGGAGAAGAAGAAGAGAGAAGAGAAAGAAGGAGGAAAGGAGAGGAAAGAGAGAAGAAGAAAGAAGAGAAGAAAGAAGAGAAGAAGGGGAGATGAAGAGAGAGAAGGAGAAGAAGAAGAAGGAAGAAGAAGAAGAAGAAGAAGAAGAAGAAGAGGGAGAAGAAGAAAGAAAAAGAAGAAGAGAAAGAAGAAGAGAAGAAGAAAAGAAAAGAAGAAAAAAGAAGAAATAGAAGAAGAAAAGAAGAAGAAGAAGAAGAAGAAGAAGAAGAAGAAGAAAAGAAGAAGAACAAAATAAAAAAAGAAATAGAACAAAAGAAAAAGAAGAAGAAATAGAAGAAGAGCAAAAGAAAAAGAAGAAGAAAAGAAAAAGTAGTAGAAAAAGAATAAGAAGATACAGAAAAATACAAAGAGAAAGAGAAAAGAGAAGATGAAGAATAAATATGATTACATAATGAAGGAAAACAAGTAGAAGAAGAAAGTAGGAATTAGAGTGAAAGAAAGAATTGGAGGAAGAGGAATAAGTTGAAGAAGAATAAGTAGTCATAGTAGTAGCCTGAAAGAAAAAAAAATGAAGAAATGAGTGGGAGAGGGATCAGAGGTAGAGAGAAGACACATAAGATCAAGGAGGAAATTGAAGGTATGAAGAAGGAGAAGAAAGGAAGGGGAAGGAGAAGGTGCAAAGCGAGAGGAGTAGGAAAAGAGAAGAAATTGATGATGTTCGTAATACATTGGGGGATTTGAATATAGGAGTCCAGAAGAGTGCTCTAAATTGGGGGGTCCAAGTGAGAATAAGGGTGGGGTCCAAGTGAGAATAAGGGGGTTCCAAGTGAGAATAAGTGGTGGGGGAGAATCAGAATTGCCAACTCACTAAAAAGTGAACTGACTCCATCCGCGTCCTGTTATTGCCATTAGGCAAATATGCTGCAATTTCTCATTATCAATCGACTATTAGACTCGGAGAGCATTTAGAGATTCAACTTGTGCCCTATGTCAGACAACTAATTACCACTGGCGGCTCGTGCCCAACAAACAGGTGAAGTGCTGTACAGTAAAAGATACGGGCACTTCACCTGTTTCATGGGTACGAGCCGCCAGTGCCAATAACTCTCCCACTAAAATTGAAGTTCCACATGACATAGAAAGCTTTTTAATCATTACAGTCGTCCCAAAGCGAATAATAATTTGTTGGTTTAGTATGTCCAAGCGAAGAAGATATTCTGGCAAGATGGGAAAATGACTACAGCTCGGTCAATATTGGTTCAAAAATTGGGAATTGGTATAAAGTTGTAGATCAGAATGTTTCCTTAAATTTGAGACCTGATTGGCAATTTTTGATTGGCCAAGCTGGAATCATTTTCCCATCTTGCCAGAATGTCTTCTTTGCTTGGACGACTCACATTACTCAATTTCCTACTTACTATTATTATATTAACTAACTCTGACTTGTGAGGTGCTCATACCCTGGACAAGCATATTAGATTCAGACATAGTTATAATTGTTGCAATGTATGTTGTGTGGCGACTTAAGCAGTTCAATTCAAAACTGCAAATTGAAGGAAGGTTTCCATCATTAAGGCTGAGGCCGCACTGGCGGTGTGTAGAGCCTGGAGGGTGGAGGGTAGTTGGTAAATCTATATAACATACACACCATCCCCACAGTAATACATCGTATTATGGAAGTTGTTCAGCCGCCATCTTGAAATTCTTGAATATGGACAACATAACCTCAAAAAACAGAAATACGTCATACCATTCATACGATTTATTACTGTGGATGGTGTGTATGTTCTATAGATTTACCAACTACCCTCCACCCTCCAGGCTCTACCCACCGGCAGTGCGGCCTGAGCCTAAAGATCGCGGGTACTGTCTGGCTCCAGATGCAATAGCAATATGTGGTTGTATGGAGCTTCACATATGTAAAAAAACTTGAAATTGAGGTACCCTAATTTTTGGAAAGCAATACTTTTCTTAATTCTCACCCACGGTTGTAGGTAGGTTAGAATGTTACATCACTTACTAGAGTTATACGTACAACATACATAACCGACTAGCTCATATGTATTAGCATAGACTAAGTATACACTACTATTATAGTATAACTACCATATCCAAGGAATTACTAATATAATAACTGTATTAGAGTGATCGATCTTCACAATAATTGTTTTCGGTTCTTGCAACTGTCTATTCTATCTAAATGCATATTTTTGTCGCCATTTTCAACCTCACCAGAGGGTAGAAAAGTTTATTTGCGAAAAAAGAGAAAAAAGTTCACCACAAACGTTCAGCCACGCCTTTTGCTGTTAAAAGATGCTGCGACAATACGCAACGCTATAAGGCTAGACTTCCTTCACTTGCTTTGATCCAATATTATCTTATTTGTCTTCACCCTTCTTATCTCCTTCCTCTTCTTCTTCTTCTCCGATCTTCTTCTTCACTCGCAGTCTCTTGTTTTTAATACTTTTTTCCCGGCGCGACAATAAAAGCCAGCTCGCGTTATCCCAGAAAAATAAAACCTCTTTCTTTTCTTGAGTTTCTTTTCTTTTCACTACTTCTCCTCCTCCTTCTTCTCCATCTTCTTCTTCTTCTTCTTCTTCTTCCTCTTCTTCTTCTTCTTCTTCTTCTTCTTTTTCTTCTTCTTCTTCTTCTTCTTCTTCTTCTTCTTCTTCTTCTTCTTCTTCTTCTTCTTCTTCTTCTTCTTCTTCTTCTTCTTCTTCTTCTTCTTATTATTATTATTATTATTATTATTATTATTATTATTATTATTATTATTTTATTCTCCTTCTTCTTCTCCTTCTTCTTCTTCTTCTTCTTCTTCTCTTCTTCTTCTTCTTATTCTATTATTATTATTCTTATTATTATTCTCCTCCTTTCTCCTCCTCCTCCTCCTCCTCCTCCTACTTTTCTTCTACTTCTGACTCTTCTTCTTTCTTCTTTTTCTTCTCCTCCTTTCCTCCTCCTCCTCCTCCTCCTCTTCTTCTTCTTCTTCTTCTTTCTTCTCTTCTTCTTCTTCTTCTTTCCTCCTCTCTTCTTCTTTCTTCTTCCTCTTCTTCTTCTTCTTCTTCTTCTTCTTCTTCTCCTTCTTCTTCTCCTTTTTCTTCGTCTTCTTCTTCTTCTTCTTCTTCTTCTTCTTCTTCTTCTTCCTTCTTCTTCTTCTTCTTCCTTCTTCCTCTTCTTCTTCTTCTTCCTTTTCCTCTTCTCTTCTTCTTCTTCTCTTCTCCTTTCTCCTCATCATTCTCATTTTTTTCTCACTTTTCTCCATATTCTTCGTTCATTTTCTTTTTCATCTTTCATAATATCCTTTTTCATCCCTCCCTACTTACCCTAGTTATTCTTCCCCCTCACCTTTTGTGACATCGACAGAGGACTTCTGACAACGATGGAATACAATAATATAATAATATGATAATATGATAAAACTCCAATTTCTCAACTTGCCCATGCACCTTTTCAATTCTTCTCCACCCGAGTTAGGGTTTCTTTTCTTTGTTTCTGTCATGTTTTAATATGTTGCTATCTCTCTTCACCCTCTAAAACTCAAGTTTTTTCTCTTTTTCAACCCTCACCGATATAACTTGACAGCAGGCTTGGCAATTATGCATCAAAGTTGAGCAATTCAAGATGAGCACCGACAAAAAATACACCGGGCTTCTTGATTGGATTATATTATACCACTGGCGGCTTGTACCGGCGAAACAGGTGAAGTGCTGTACAGTAAAAGATAGGGGCACTTCACCTGTTTCGTGTGTACGAGCCGCCAGTGTATTATACAGGCTGCTTGAATTGGAATATTGTTTTCGGGGTTTTCAAAACTCGTAATTTTCAAGAAATGAAAGTTATGCAGTTGGTCTGTTATTACTAATCTGAAGTCTGGATCAAATAATCTTCACGAAGTTACCTAAAAAGAATCGAAATTATTGCTATGGTATTTTTTGAACTGAAAATAATATATTACGCCATTATTTTAATATTTGTAAATTATTTTACAACTATATCTATTATTTTTAGATACGCCGTTTTCTGACTTAAAGCAAACGGAGCTTCATAGGAGAAGACGTGTTAGTTGAATCTAAGATGAATATAGTCTGTCCAAGCGAAGAAGACCCTCTGGCAAGGTGGGAGAATGACTCAATCTCGGTCAATATAGATTTAAAATTTATCAATTAGATCTCAAATTGAAGGAAACGATTTGATCTACTATTTAAGACCAAATTTATGATCTTGAACAAATATTGACCAAGTCGGAGTCATTTTCCCATCTTGCCAGAGGGTCTTCTTTTCTCGGACAGACTATAGAAAGTAGCGTACGGCCGGTATTACACGATAATAGTTCTATGATCATAGTTGATCATATGGAAAGAGATGGAAATACGAGATCATATTTTCATCTCTTTCCATATGATCAACTATGATCATAGAACTATTATCGTGTAATACCGGCCGATATAGTTTGTTCGTGCAAAGAAGACATTCCTTCAAAATGGCAGCAGTTCATTGCTGCCAGCAGTCGAAATGAAAAAAGTCTCACTCTCACTATTGTCTGTCAAAGCAAAAGACCCTCTGGAAAGATGAGAAAATGACTCCAGCTCGGTCAATATTGGTTCAAAAATTATTGATTTGGTCTTAATAGTAGGTCAAATTGTCCCCTACAATTTGAGACCAAATTGATAATTTTTGAACCAATATTAACCGAGCTTGAGTCATTTTCCCATCTTGCCAGAGGCTCTTCTTTGCTTGGAGAGACTATACCCACTCAATAACACTGAAATTGGTCAATGGAGTGTGCATGATAGCATTAGAAGCGTGGGAAGGGCTTTCACTAGTAATAGGCTGATGAGATTTGCACCGAGTGACGTCATCACTAGAGGCCCAAATAATCCCCGATCGCCGGCAGATTGTCGATTAATTGACTTGTTCCGGCATACCCCTTCTCTCACTAACGGCCGTTAGGGTCATTTAAACCCGGGTCAAGTGTCGGCCATACTCAGTCGAATCTACTCACGGTAGCAAGTTATATTTAATTGTTGTTAAATATTGAATAAAAATAAACTACCATGTGCTAATAATAATATTGATTCGATGTGTAATAATTACCTTATTTAAAAGATGGTTCAATGTAGCTTTCGATATTGATATCAAATCATTTTTTCAAACACACAAGAAACAAAAAAGGTTAAAAACTCATAATTATCTATCCTATAACCTTGTCTATTCGTCTCGAGTGGAAAATTTCATTCGGTTGTATACACGTCTTTCACACAGTTTTTATGTTATGTATACTACTAGCCGGCAGACTCGCTTCGTTCGCCTTCTCCGGCTAGACAGGGGGCTCCGCCCCCTGGACACCCGACAGTATAGGCAGTGTGAGTGAGTCAAACAGGCTCGCTTCGCTCGCCTGCATAACCTCCGTCAGTGTCAGCTGAGACAAACAGGCTCGCTTCGCTCGCCTGCAAATTACGTTCAGTAGGGGTTTGAAATTTATTGAGCACAGCATTCCTACACTTAATCTGGACCTGTTTACCTAATTTCAACATCTTCTGCCAATTTGTTCTAGAAAAATCAAAGAAAAACTACGAAAATTCAAAAAATAGTAAAACGCTAATATTAAGCTTAACCTTGGGAACTATGTCGGACATAGTTTGAAACTTGATTCCATATCTTCCAAATTAATTCATCTATAATCTCGCTGAACCATTCAATTCACAGTTTAGTCGTATCAAGGCGGAAGATATGCAACCCGCAACATATACACAATTTTGAAAACCTGATTACTGGCGTAATCTTGAACGGATTGCAAAAATATCTTAACACAACATTTCTAGACCTTATCTGAACCTACCTACCAAATATCAACATTTTCTACCGATTAGTTCCCGAAAAAAATTAAGAAAACGCTAAAAAACTCTAGAAAATTTTTAAATATTTGGCGTATCCTTTAAAATTTCCTAAAATCCGTTCTTAGCGCGCGTCTAAACGTCAAACTGAATATGACTGCCAAATTTGATGGCATTCGGTTCAGTGGATTTTCAGTTCAGTGATGAATGAATGAATGAATCAGTCAGTGCCATTTCGCTTTTATAGATATAGATTGGAAAATTTCAAATTCGCTCTCAATTTGTAGAGCAGAATGTTGTCTGCGATTTGAGATCAAATTGATAGTTTTTAAACCAATTTTTGACCTGGATTCATTCCTAATTGTAGGATTCATTCTAATATACAATTTAAAACCAAATTCATCATTCTTTAACCAATATTGATCGAGCTGAAGTCATTTTCCTATCTTGTCAGAATGTCTTCTTTGCTTGACCTGACTATAATAGACAGAGGATAGTATTTGGAAGTGTTGTAGTAATACACTGGCGGCTCTTGCCCACGAAACAGGTGAAGTGCTGTACAGTAAAAGATACGGGCACTTCACCTGTTTCGCAGGTACGAGCCGCCAGTGAGTGAAGGGAGATTTTGCAAGAGGGGAATACAAATGATCGACCAACTATAATCAGTCCAAGCAGAGAAGACCCTCTGGCAAGATGGGAGAATTACTCAAGCTCGGTCAATATTTGTTCAAAAATTATAAATATTTTTTCAAATTGTTGAAAACAATTTGATCTACTATTAAGACCACATTTATAATTATTAAACTAAGATTGGAGTCATTTTCCCATCTTGCCAGAATGTCTTCTTTTCTTGAACAGACTTGTGTAATCAGATACTACGGGTGGGAAGGGGGGGGGGGTTGAAGGGGAATTGTTCTCCCGCCCCTGAATTATCACAAGACAATTATCACAGGGACAAGATAATTGACCCAGAATTATCACAAGACAGGAACTTGAAGAAGAAGACTGCAGTCAGAAATTGTGATAAAAAAGGAGTGATTTCCAATGATAAAGGAATGGGAACTAGAGTGAAACAATGTAGAAGAGAGAGAGAGAGTGAGAGAGAGAGTGATTTACAGAAACAAGAAGATAGGGAGAGGAGGAGAAGATGAAGAGATACGAAGAGAAACAGGAGATGGAGAGAGAATAATTGAGGAGAGAAAGAGAGAGGTTGTCAAAGTCCTTTGACTCATTACTTTAAACTAGATAGAGTTTCTTTATCTCTCTAACTAAAGCGATATAAAGTATAGTCTGTCCAAGCAAAGAAGACCCTCTGGCAAGATGAGGAAATGACTGCAGCTCGGTCAGTATTGGTTCAAAAATTATTGATTTGGTCTCAATCGTTGGGAACATTCTACTCTACAATTTGAGATTAAATCAATATTTTTTGAACCAATATTGTTCGAGCTACAGTCATTATATCATTTTGCTAGAGGGTCTTCTTTGCTTGGACAGACTATGGTTGCCAGATCTATTAATTACGACGATCGAACCTCTCCCCATAAATCTTTCTTCTTCTTCTTCTTCTTCTTCTTCTTCTTCTTCTTCTTCTTCTTCTTCTTCTTCTTCTTCTTCTTCTTCTTCTTCTTCTTCTTCTTCTTCTTCTTCTTCTTCTTCTTCTTCTTCTTCTTGATCTTCTTCTTCTTGTTCTTCTTCTTCTTCTTGTTCTTCTTCTTCTTCTTCTTCTTCTTCTTCTTCTTCTTCTTCTTCTTCTTCTTCTTCTTCTTCTTCTTCTTCTTCTTCTTCTTCTTCTTCTTCTTCTTCTTCTTCTTCTTCTTCTTCTCTTCTTCTTCTTCTTCTTCTTCTTCTTCTTCTTCTTCTTCTTCTACTTCTTCTTCTCCTTCTTCTTCTTCTTCTTCTTCTTCTTTCTTTCTTCTTCACTCTCTTCTTCTTCTTTCTTCTCTTCTTCTTTTCCTTCTTCTTCTTCTTCTTCTTCCTCCTCTTTTCTTCTTCTTTTTCTTCTTCTTCTTCTTTTTCTTTTCACTTCTTCTTCTTTCTTCTCTCTTCTTCTTCTTTTCTCCGTGTTCTTCTTCTTCCTCACCTCTTCTTCTTTTTTCTTCTCTTCCTCCTTCTTCTTCTTCTTCTTCTTCTTCTTCTTCTTCTTCTTCTTCTTCTTTTCTTTCTTCTTTTTTCTTCTTCTTCTCCTTTTTCTTTTCTTCTTCTTCTTCTTCTTCTTTCTCTTTTTTTTAGCCCCCTACTATTCCAAGAAAAGCAAAAAACCTCTCAAAATCTCCTGCTCTCGTCGTTGTCCACCCCAAATTCGATCAAAGGGATGATACCCGGCACAAATTATTGTCGATGATTAAAGGAACAACCATCCCACCAACCTTTACAGTCTGTCCAAGCAAAGAAGACATTCTGGCAAGATGGGAAAATGACTACAGCACGGTCAATATTGGTTTAAAACTCTAAAATTCTGTCTCAAATCATAGAAAACATTATGCTCTACAGTTTTGGGGCCAAATTTATAACTTTTGAACCAATATTGATCGAACTGGAGTCATTTTCCCATCTTGCCAGAATGTCTTCCTTTGCTTGGACATAATATACATTCTCATTTTACATCTTCAACGGTAGAAATTAACAGCCCTCGAGTGAAAATTCATTTGAAAAAATTTACAATTTTAAATACGTATCTTTTGGAAGTAGTTATCAAATTGATGTTTTCACATTGAAAGTTCAACGTAATAGTATCTTTAGTATCTCTAAGTATCTCTTTAGTATCTTTTACTGTACAGCACTTTACCTGTTTCGTGGGCACAAGCCGCCAGTGGTTTTCTTGTAGATTGGATAACTTTGTTATCAATTCAATCAAATCTCCAAATTTTCATTGATTCACTCATCAGTAAAAATGAAAATCTACTGAACCAAATGCGTTCAAATTTGGCTAGAATGTTCAGTTAGACCGTTAGACGCGTACTAAGAACGGTTTTTGAAACTTCTCAAAGCTACCCTGAATATTTGTGTTTTTCTCAGGTTTTTTCGGAATTTTCGGCGTTTTCCTTAGATTTTTCGAGAACCAATTGGCAGAAAATTTTGAAATTTGGTAAAAAGGTTCACATTAGGTCTAAAAATAGCTGTGTCCAATTAATTTCGAATCCCTTCTGAATCTACGCCTGTAATAAGGTCTTCAAATGTTTGGAATCAGCACTTTTGTTCATTTAATGGAGGCTACTGAAATAAAATTAAACTTTAAACTTGGGGCTATTTAAATTAGTTCATAAAGAAAATGAAAAATCAAATACCTTTTTTTCAAGTTCTACTGAACTAAATACGTTCAAATCATATACCCAGGTTGAGCTGACGAAATAGACTGATGTAACTGATGACGTAATATGATGATCGGAGCAAATCCATTTGAAAGAAAATTGCAGGCGAGCGAAGCGAGCCTGTTTGTATCAGCAGAAACTGACAGCGGATTTGCAGGCTAGCGAAGGGAGCCTGTTTGTATCACTGAAACTGCTGATAATGTCAGGGGGCGGATAAGGCGAGCGAAGTGAGCCAGCCGGCTAGTTCTTATAAAATAACAAGAGCTACAAAACTGCTCTATTTCCAGGTAGTAATAGTTATTCCAGAGTGACTGGAATAAAAAAGTGTTTCGTCCTGGAAATCCAGCTGTAATTTTCGATGCTGAATGTAAATTATCAGACGACTGGTGGAAAGTTTCTGAGAGAAGCAGTTGATTCTTTTCGAGTTGGGTTGAAGCCAAGGCTATTATAGGTTGGAACCCCCCCACCCCTTTTCTTACTCAACCCCCTCCCCACAACACCCTCACCACCAGGAAA